>PVJA010001607.1:0-122658 GCA_004027025.1 Myocastor coypus | reverse complement strand
GGTGATGCTGGTGCTGAAGTCACCTTTTGCTTTTGCTACTGAAGTCTTTATGTTGAGTGGGATATCTTTAGTCTTTATAGAGATTATTAAGAAAAGGAAAGGGAAAAAGTAAAGTTCACTTTCTGCCCCAAAGCCATCTCCAGACTATGGGACCAAGACCTGTGCAAATGAAAAATGTGAACCAGGATTTGTTTGTTTGAAGTCAAAATAAATCATAAGGGGTAAGTGGGACAGAAAGGGAAGAAATGAAGACTTCTGCCGTTTACCATCTGTCCACGAGAAGGATTTGAGTTTTCAGCTCACCAGCTTCCTGTGAGGGGTCATCCTGGACAGAGGAGTTCATGTCCTGCCCATAGTGAACAATTTAAACCGTTCAGGGCCCCTCAGCCCCACACCTGCATTCCCCGACCCACACGGGCCTTCTTGGTGCCCCCAAACTTTCCAGGAAAAGCTTTCCAACTAAGGGGGTTTCAGCAGCCCCCAGAAGATGGAGTTTTCTTAGCTTTAAACTTCATGCTGCCTGGGCTTCGGTCATTCCCCGAGAACCATCCTTCACAGAATTTAGGAGATTTGGCATTCATCTCAACATTCTAGTTCTGAAGATAAAAGTAGTTCTTTTCCTATCTCTGCTGCCTGAAATGAATCTCCATCCTAAAAATGCTGTTACTGTAACAGACCCAGAAGCATGATGCCCAAGGGCTGTAATTCTTGAAGGTTGGGGCCATTTCCTCTCCAAAAATCTCTCCCGAGACTTTTAACTTGATTAGTTTTCTGTTGGCAGAAAGAAACCTAACCAGAAAGTTGTTGTTGAAAATATGTCTGTCGATTTATATTTGCAAACTTTTGATATGTGTGACAGAAGAGGGTAAATCTGAACATATTTAAGGTGGCAGTTTTGCCTTTTCTTCCAGGGAACTTATTTCACCGTAATTCTTTCTGATTTTGAATTTAAACTTATGTGATTCTTAAAATGGGGCTGTGGCTATCCTAAGTCTTTTATTCCTTATTGGTAAAACATACAATTTACACGCTTTCGTTATTGATTAGAGAAACATGAAATTTCACTCTGTATGTATATGGTAAGATACTACCCTGAGCTACATGTGAGGCTTAATTTATACTTAAAAAGAAAAATAGTCAAGAACTCTGGCCTGGAAGTGTTGCTCAGTGCTGAAGCACATGCCGAGCATGTGTGAGGCCCTAGAGTGCAGCCTCAGCACTCCAAAAATGAATGGGCCGATAAATGGATGAACTGAAGGAAACTTTTCTTGGCCCTTAGTGTTACTGAAAAGCATATTTATTTATTTTACTTTTAAAAACTGTGACGTGCACTGGTCTTAGGAAGTAAGATACTATTAGTGCTCCTTCTGGATAGTTGATCTTATTTCCTCACCCATACACATATGTAGATGTTTCTTAAAGCTTTTAACCAGAGAAATACCCATATACTGCTTTGAAACATATCTGCTGCTATTAAGCAGGAGATCCCCTTTCTTGGAAAATTTCCTCTGAGAATCTTATGATGTGTGACATCATAGGGAATCCCAGTGCAAGAATAGCTTCACATCTGGTGTCTGGATGAATCACCCCTGAACTCATGGGAACATTAAATGGAGCCTCGACCTTCCTGTGGCCACAAATTCTATTTTGCAAAGAGGTACTGGGCCCGAGCTTATAGGATGCTTTAGAGTGAGCAGTGAGGCTGTAGAGTGATTCCTGGACCGTTATGGAGGTGTAATAGATTATATTCCAGTGTGTTTCTGTGTTGTGATATTCTCTGGCTCCCCATGGCGCCTCTTACCTGGTTTATTGTGCATCGCCCCAGGCTAGAATCCCCTTTGCAGTAGAGGTTGGGGGAGATGTCCTGTTCCTTGCTGTATCCCCTGGCTTCTAGAATACAGAAGGTGCTCAGAAAAGATGTTCAGAATGAGAACCAGATCAGGAATCTGTGCAGCGCCTCTGCTGTCCTTTCCACCTGTTGTCGCATGTGTTACCCTCAGGGGGTACTGTTGGAGATGGATTAGATTTATGGATCAAAGAGAAGAGGCTATGTAGAGCGGCAGTTGTCAGCTCTGAAGAGCTCTCTCTTAGTCTGCTGGGCCTAACAGAACTGTGTCATCAGGTCAGTGTCAGAGACGGGAAGATTTTAAGGAGGGACTTGAATTAATCTAGAGAGCCCCAAAAGGCTGAATCGCTTAGTGGTTTCATAATGTGAATTTCTGTTTGCAGGGCACTCTGTACCAGATTAATGTTTGAAGGTTGGATATGCTCCCAGACATAAACCCATTAGTCTGCTGCTAAGCAGGGTTTATTTTGTTTCCCCCATCCCCAGCCCACCCCCATCCATGCCCCTCCCAAAGCCCTCCCGAGTCCAGCTTTTCCCAGCCCAGTTAAATGACTGGCAAGAGCACCCCCCCACCCCCACTTTGATTTGTTAGAAAAAGTCGATTGGACTTTCATCTCGAGGGTTTTCATTTTCGATTGATTTTAAAGTATGGAGTCCAAATAAAGAAAAATAAACAAAAGAGAAAGAAAACTCTTAGAAGGAGACTACCAAGTGCATGTGAATTTGTCATATATATTTACGATACCAGTAGAAAACTACTACTTATCAGGTACCTTGGTTTGTACTTTATAGAGTTTTCAATTTATAAATAGGAGTAGACGTTTGTAATTGTAGCACTTTGGAAGAATGCTGAGGTGAACAGAGCTGTTGGCGGTACAGATGCCCTCAGTTGGCGTTTCCCTTGGGCATCTGCCCTCTGGGCAAAGACAAGTCTCATTTTCTAATGATCATATTCATGTGTATGTTTCAAATCTCTGGGGACGGTGCTGGCAGGTGATGCTTGCTCTCACGAGCTGCCCAGCAAGAGTGCCCGCAGCTGCCAGGCTCAGGGAGGAGGTCCCTTAGGCACCTCTGCAACCCACACTAAGGTGCACTCAGCTCTCACTGTGCACTCAACTGTGTCTCCAAAATACTGGGGCTGTTCTTATAGTAACTCAAATTATCTTTCCCTTCTTCCCCTCTCTCTTTGTTGCAGACCACAAAACCATGGGAAACGCAGAAAGTCAAAATGTAGACCATGAGTTTTATGGAGAAAAGCACGCCAGCCTGGGGCGCAAGCACACGTCGAGGTCGCTGCGCCTGTCTCACAAGACGCGGCGCACACGGCACGCGTCCTCGGGGAAGGCTATCCACAGGAACTCCGAAGTGAGCACACGATCCAGCAGTACGCCCAGCATCCCACAGTCTCTAGCCGAAAACGGCTTGGAGCCTTTTGTCCAGGAAGGCGCCCTTGAGGACTTCGGGAGCCCCATCTGGGTGGACCGAGTAGATATGGGCCTGAGACCCGTGTCCTACACTGATGCTTCCGTCACTCCCAGCGTGGACAGCAGCATCGTCCTCACCGCAGCCTCTGTGCAGAGCATGCCAGACTCAGAGGAAAGCAGGCTGTATGCAGATGATGCTACATATCTGGCGGAGGGAGGCAGGAGGCAGCATCACTATACATCCAATGGGCCCACTTTCATGGAGACAGCAAGCTTTAAGAAGAAACGCTCCAAATCTGCAGACATCTGGCGGGAGGACAGCCTGGAATTCTCACTCTCTGATCTGAGCCAAGAACATTTAACAAGCAACGAAGAAATCTTGGGTTCCGCGGAAGAGAAGGATAGCGAAGAGGCTCGGGGGATGGAAACGCAGGCAAGTCCGCGGCAGCTCAGCACCTGTCAGCGTGCCAATTCCCTGGGTGACTTGTACGCGCAGAAAAACTCTGGGGTGACGGCAAACGGGGGACCAAGGAACAAATTTTCAGGCTACTGTCGGAATTTGGTGTCTGATATTCCTGATCTTGCAAACCATAAAATGCCACCAGCTGCTACCGAAGAGACCGCTCCATACAGTAATTACAACACACTTCCCTGTAGGAAATCTCACTGCCTTTCCGAAGGCGTCAGCAACCCACAAATTAGCCATAGCAACAGCATGCAAGGGAGAAGAGCAAAAACAACTCAGGTAAAGTGATCGGAATCTGTTTCAATATTTTAAAAGTGGTACTTGACTCTGGAAGTGCATAATTTGTTTGTTTGTTTTGCTTTTATAAATTTCCCATCTTTAAACTGGACTTTGCTTGGTGCTTGCTGCAACTGGTGTGGCTTTGTGTTTCTGCCCTCTTACAGTTTTGTGGTTAAGGGTTGGGGGGTGGAGACTGTGTGTGTGCCCACATGTGTGTGAGTGGGGGAGGGGTGTTGTGATAGGATAAGTTCATACTTGGAAACTGCCTCTGTAAAAACAATTCTCCAACAACTCCCTGATTTGTGCATCTTTTCTAACTTGGTCCTCTGTGGACCAACGCATGGTGGGTTGTGGGCCTTCCAAGCTTCTTTCTTCATTGCAGCAGGTGGGAAGAGGTTCGAGGGCAGCTCATTTGTAGAGATGTTTCTAACTCAGGGTGGGCTCGGGTCAGTTGTCAGCCTCTCCTTGGGGTTGGCAGGCTTGCTGTCTTACCAGGAGCCATTTCAATTTCCTGTTCCTTGTGATGCCTGCCAGCCCTGTCTCTGGAGGGAGGTGTAGCGGAAGGAATGACATGGGTGGGTTCCAGTCCCTACTTTGCAGCCAGCTCATTTGACCTTGGGCAAGCCCTGGCTTTTGCTTGTTCCTCTGAAAAATGGGGCTAAGGCTGTTCCATTGGCTGGTGCATGAGAAGCTGGGTGTGAGCACATTTTGAAAAGAGTGAGAAAGAGTCTTAGGAGAAGAGAGCCCATTTGCTTAGTGTGCTGTGATGGTCACTATTTGAATAGTGAAATGTTCAGCAGTCCTGCATGCTCTGCTCCTTTTCTGCTTCCTTGTGGCAGAAGTCAGGAAGCTTTGGTTGATGAGATTGGGAAGATGCTTGGTTGCTTGTGCTTCTGGGCACATCTGCTTTGGAAAGGCCCTTGGGTCTCAGGGTGCCCAGCAAACCTGCTGCAACCAGCACTCTACCCCCGCCAGCCAGGAGAGGCTGTGCCTCTGGCCTTGCCCCAGTGTGGGTCACTTGATTGCATGCAGATCCACTTCTGTAGAATGGAGATCCAGACAGAGTGGACCTATGGAGGAACAGAGGAGCTGGAAAAATAAACATCTGTATTAAGCCCCCTGTGTTTCTTCCTGAAGATCGTTTTGCTGATGGGGTCCCGGCCACATGTGTCTGCCTTCTTCTTACTTGGGAGGCTTCGGGCTAGTTATTCACTGCCAGGTTATTCAAGGTAGCAGGGATGGACCTCACTTGCCTAACCTGTGCAAAGCCCTGAGTTCCATCCCCAGCATTGTCCCCAAGGTGTGAATGGTAGAAAGAATTTTTGAGAAAGTGGAATGAAATATCATTTGAAGCATAGTGCCTGGTGTATAGGAAGAGGCTCATGAGAGAATTTGTTACCTGTTACAGTTTTCATTAGCATTAATGGTACCTGTGTATAGTATTTTGGGTATGTACACGTAGGGCAGTTGGACACAATCCTGGTCATTGAGATAAAGTTAATAAATAGACTGAATCTGTGGCCCAAAAAAGTTGGTGTGAGGCTTTCTTCTAGATGCACTACTAAATTTTAATTCATCCCTTTTCTAACTTGAGATTAAGACTGAAACGACAGGATAGCTCAGTGTGGTCCCTTTGCCTACCCTATAAGTATTCCTTCCCCACTGAAATGTTGACGGGGCACAGAGACAGGTAACACATTAAAAGGTCACCAGAAAGGCTCTGAAAGACTGTATTGGGCATATTTGATTGGCATCTAAGGACTAACTCAGAGCTGTTCTGGCCTGGAATTGGAAAAGTCCACATGGACATAGACTGTTAAAAATGAAACATCATTTTAATGATACTGAAGATTAAACTCAAGACCTTTGGACTGAGCTATATTACTAGCCCCTTTTTAAATTTTTGAGACAGGGTCTTATTAAGTTGCCAAGGCTTGGGTTCAACTCATGATCCTTCTGCCTCAGCCTTCTGCAGTGTTGGGATCATAGGCATGCACCTTATGCCTGATTTGAAACACCATGTTTGAGTCAACTCCTTTACCTGAAACAATACTAAGTTAGTATGCGATGTGTGTGAGATTGAAGAGTGGTGCCCAGCTGTGTACCCATGCTCCTAATGCTGGGGATTGCTGGACCCCAGTGCCCTCCCCCAGCTGGCTAAGGAGGAAGCATGAGCTTTGGAGTCATGGGCACCCCCAGAAGAGGGGCAATGCAAGGCATTCTTCCCCTTTAGATCTGGCCCCGTGGAAAGCTGTCCTGTATAACTGTTATTTGAAATTTCTATATTTTGGCCTGTCGCCTTCTAAAATTATTAATATATGGAAGTGAGATCATCTAAGTGTGGCGTCTCATAAAGTGGTGGCTTAATGTAATGCAAAGCACAACGGGCTGGGAATCTTAAAAAGGGCATTTGCATCCCTGCTTATCTGCTTCCCCGTTGGGTGACCTTGGGCAAGTCACTCTGTCTTATGCATCCTTCCCTGTCCAGCGTGCAGTGAAGGCAGCCTCCAGCAGGGCCACTAGAACAGTCCGAAAGGATACCGTTCTTGCAAGCCTTCTGTGGAGTCTATGAAATGAGCGGAAGTATTATTTTTGTATTGACTTTATTGTTGAGTGAAGAAGATCTTTAATGACTTGAAACAAACCCCAGAATTATGCACAACACTATCCATCCACCCACAGTTCCTAGTCTAAGTTTGAGCCCACTGTGTTCCAAACAGTATATTTTAAGAGCCAGTGGGTGTGGAAGCTTCCTCCACAAGAATTCTTTTTCTTTTTTCCTTCAGTAAAAGTTTTTGACCCGGGGGACCTCTTCAGCGAACTTGAATCCTAGACATTACCGTCTCCTTGTCTGCCCTGGTGATGTAGTTGAGTCTCTAATGGTCCTGTCAGCAATTGGACTCTCCCCCCCCCCCCACCTGAAAAAGTTCCTGGCAAACATTATCCCCAGAGTATAGCCTCTCAGCCTGGAGAAAATCACATTTTATCCAAGATAATGCGAACAATTTCATTTGAACATTTGATTTGAAAATGATCAAGAAAGAGTTTTTGGCCATTCTTCCTGTTTTTATTCAGTGTTTGTCCCTATTACCAAAATGTGAAGGCCGTGGAGTTCACAGTTAGGTTTTAAATAGTGACACCTAATATGTGACAGTGTCCGACACAGTCGTTTGCTTACATATATATTTGAGCATGTGTGCTTATGTTGTGTGTGTGCACACACAGCATATTAAAGTTTGCATTTCAGAATGAATAAAGTTTTATACTGTTCAGAGCAAAATTCATGTTTTGATGATTTCTCTAAAAGTGTGTGGCAGGTTGCCCCTTGGATTTAGTGGATGGCTAGTTGGTATTATTGGCCTGAACGTGAGTCTCTGTATTTCTTTGGGTGCAGACAGAGGAGGGGCAGCCTGGTATCATAGGAACACGAGAATCTCAGTGTATGTGAGCTCTCTTGTTTGAATCCATTCTCTTGGTCACTGAATCTTCCTGGGTCTCAGTGCCTCTCACAGGAGCCTGATACAGGAGGGAATGAGGGGGAACTCATGCTATAGGCTCTTGCACATACAGATGCTCTGTAAATGGTGGTTACCAGTTGTGATGCTGAAGGTTGGCTTAGTGTTTTGGAGTTCAGAGATGTGCTGGAGAGAACTAGAAAATTGGAGAGTGTGACTGTGGACACTTGTGTCTGCATTCTGAGTCTCTCTGGGACATTTTGGGGTCATTGTGTGCACCTGTTGGGGGAGCTTTGTTCATCTGCTTGGGAGGTGAAAGTGTGTATTCAACTGTGCACTGAGCGCCTCTGACAGAGCTATACCCCCTGGCAGACTGCAGAGGGGCTCTTAGCTGAGGTGCGGCGCTGGCAAGTACATTCATGGGTTTGACCAACCGCTCTCCCACTTGAGCCTTCTCAGAAATTGTGCACTGCGCTATATGAAGAGGGAATATGTAGAGGCAGAGCCTTCAAGCGGAGGGCAGGGACTTATTTCAGGCTTTCTGAGTTGCTGGCTTCTTGAGGGAACCTCTCAGGTCATCTCTTTAGCCAGCTTTCTTGACTTTTAGGGGGACAAGGGCATCTAAAGACACACGGTGACAAAGTCTCACCATTCTTGGACCCCAGATGGCTGCCCTTCCAATTGGAGCATATTACATACTCAGCACCTCTTGGGATCTTTAGAATTTTTTAAGAGGAAAATCCTCAATTTTGGTATAGAAACAAACAAGTGGACTTGTTGGTTGAAAAAGAAATCACTGTGCCCAGTCCCGTCTCCCAAAACAGTGGTTTACGGCGAGAGGACCAACAGAACTTGAGGAGGAGCTGTCCCTGTCCCTGTCCCTGTTTTGTTTGCTGAGCAAATGGCTGAGCTGATAGTCTAAGTAAGATAAAGAGCGTAGCATGACTTGGAGGAGAATACAGAGTTCCTAGAAAAATTGCATTGATTTTTTTTTTTTTTTTTTTTAAATTTTGTTTGTTTGACAACTTAGCTCAAATGGCTCAGAAAGAAGTTTGTTTCCTGAGCTGAAAATTGGCATTAATCCTTCTCTATCTCACAGATTCCTTTGAGAATCAGTTGAAAAATTTGGACTTTTTCCTTGGCTAAACACATGAACCACCCTTCTGTGTATCATTTCAGGGTCCACACATCCCCTTCTAGAGGATTC
The DNA here is from genome assembly GCA_004027025.1 of Myocastor coypus. Classification (NCBI taxonomy): domain Eukaryota; kingdom Metazoa; phylum Chordata; class Mammalia; order Rodentia; family Myocastoridae; genus Myocastor; species Myocastor coypus. The sequence continues at coordinate 113,981 of PVJA010001607.1, read as the reverse complement.
TGCAGAGGAACCTCACAATATCTCTTCATGAAACAAAGTATTTTCAAATGAAATCTGTTTTTAAATAACCCTGCTCTTCCTTTCCCTTGCTCCCCCCCCCCATCTTTCTTTTTCTGGCAAGTAAATTAAGCAATGAGTTACTTATTTTGAAAACGAGTCCATCTATTTTCAACAGGAATTTCTATCTTCCTTGCCAAGATCTTTTTTTGGGGGAGAGGGAAGGTGGGCAGGCAATTGAGAGATGGCTTACGTCAGCATTTCTCAAAATCCTTTCCTAGTCTTAAAAAGAATTTTGGACTCCAGGGGCTTCCGTTGATGTGGGGGTATAGCTATAAATATTTATCGTCTTAGTAACTGAAGTAAAAATGAAAAAAAATACAGCTTACTAATTAATTTTATTAGGAGTATACTAATTATGTGTTCATAAAAAGCTTTTTTCTTTTAAGATTTAAACAACTTTTCTGTGATTAAAAAATGAGTCCAGATAAGAAGCATTGGTTTGGATTTTTGTGGATCTCTAAGGTTCTTGGCTTAGCAGTGGATGTTAGAGCTCTGTGTTGGCTCTGCACTGCTCTCTTGCTATGTGCTACTTCCTGGACTGTGTGAACCAGATTTAGCCTTTGCACTATAGATGGGAAAAGAAGGGCTTTGGGGCACTTCTGCAGGTATCTTAGGGACCTCTGGCTCGTACCTGGGGAGCTACTTGGTCTTGCTAGTGGGGGTGGGGAAAGTTCAGGCTTTTGAAAGTAATGTTTTTTTTTTTTTTTTTTTTTTTTTTTTAAATTTAGTACAGGAGGAGAAGAAAGTGTGTGCCCCTGAACTCCCAGGGTGTGGCAACAGCGTAAGTGATGGCTTTACAGTGACATTGAGAGGAAGAGGGGCAGGTGTAGAGCAGGGGGAGCCATTTGGGCTAGGATTTGGGGTCCTGTGGAATGGAGCCCTGGAGCTGGCCTGCATGAGGGTTGTGTAAAGTCTCCAGGGACCCAGGAGATATCAGGAGGCAGCTGACAGGCTTTTCACATTGTCATTTTGGCTTAGTAGGTACTGGACCATCCACTGACAAGTAGTCTTACTTGGGCTATAAGATAGCCTGATTTAGCTCTCTTACTTTATGTACTTTAAAAAGAAAAAGCAGTTAAATGAATTCTGCTTGCATTTATAGAAGATATAATGAAACTGGACTGCTTGAAAGTTGCAAATTTAAGCTTTACAGCTAAGACTAATTTGCCATCTCAACTTTAGTTGAGCGTGAGCTGAGCTTGGCAAAGATTAAACTTCTAAATCAAACTAAAATATTTTCCACGAGAAACTGTTTTCCTTGTTTTGAGATTGTGCTGGAAAATGAGCAGTAGTTAGTTCATTCAACAATTATTTTTGAAGTGCCTGCCCCATGCCAGGTGCTATTCTTGGCACTTGGGATACGTCAGTGAGAAAGATCCCTGAGCTCACAGAGCTTGTTGTGGGGAAGTGGGTGTGTATGGCAGAAAACAGAGAGCATGCTAAGTACGTGAACCACGTGCTATGTAAGGAAGAGCGTGGTGAGGTGGCCAGGTGGGAAGTGTGGGGATTTCAGATAGCATGGTCAGGCTGGGCCTTTGTGAGAGGAAAGATGTGGGTATGGTTGGGAAGAGAAGAGGGAGTTGGTTATTGAGGGTGCCTCGAATATGTGACAATAAGCAAAGAGGAGCCCAGTGTGGTGGGAATAGGGCTGGAGATGGGTCACAGGATGCTACAGAGAAGTTGGCATGGCAACTAGAAGAAGAGAAAGAGAAGGCATCCAGCTCTTAGCAAAGGAGTGTTCTTTGAAGCAAGCATGTTTGGGAGTGTGTCCTGGAAAGAGTTCCACAATTGCACTAGTGGGCAGGGCATTCGAAGCTCAAGCGCTAGCACTGGTTGGCTGGAGGGGTCTTGAGCAATAGTCTGTGAAGCTCTTCACACTTGCTCTTGGAAGTCTCATCCGGGCATGAAGTGCAGGGGGTTAGCAGAAGGGAAAGTATGAGAGGAGGGAGAGCCAATTGCTGAACTGGGTAGGTGGCTCTTAAGTTGGAAGAGAGATGTCTGGGTGTGTGACATATTATGGGGCAGGGAGTAGAGGAAGGACAGCCACAAGGTGGAAGCACAGTCACAGACAAAGGAAAGGGAATTCATTTAACTTGGATATAAAGTCCTTTCCAGTCAGGAATTACCTGAAGTTGAAGCACTTGCCAACTGACTTCACGATCCCTTTTTAGTAACAATAAGAATTTTAGCTCCAGTGGTTGTTTTGAGAGAAATTGTGAGTCACTCCCAGTGGGAATCATTAGTGGAGAAGGAATTGATGCTGGAAACATAAAAAGCTATGAAGATTTTTCCTTAGGAAAGGGGAGAAAAATGGAAAATAGAACCGGTTTTCCATTTGTAGAGAATCAGGAATGACCATTATTAGCAGTAATGTCCATTAATTCACAGTGAAGACTATGTCACCATTCTTGGTTTAACACGCTGTTTTGTGTCTGTGAAAATAACTACAAAGCTCAGCAACACTGGGCCCATACCTATTTGCTTTTTATTTTCCCCAGGTTTACCAGAGACATCCTACTTCCTTGTTGGAACTGGAATCCTGTAGCTGAGAATAGGCATAGCCCTTTCTCCCTGGGCTGAGATGTGAATCTGGCTGAAGACAGATGACAGTGATTATAGTTCATATTTTTGAGCTGATACTAACTGCTGAGCACAAGCCTAGACACTTTGCTTAGATTAACTCAAAGCTCAAATCCAGGGCTTCTAGCTTGGTAGGCAAGCACTCCTTCCAACACTGGGCTAACTCCCCACCCCACATCGAACTCTGTTCCTTGCCTTTGCCAGACAGATGCTTATCCCACTGAGCTTTCTCCCCAGCCCCCACACAATATCTTATAAAGTGACTTAATAAGCAGACACTGTTTCTCTCTTCATTTTTCAGATGAGGAAAATGAGATAGAGGTTGATGCAGAGGGTGAGAAGACCAAGGGGAGAACATCTTAGGATCTAATGAGGCATTAGTCATTCTAACTCTAGTATTCTCTAAGCTGGGACTCCCTTACCCCACTGAAATACAGTGAGTTCTGTTATATTATAGTTAGCATCTCTGTGCAGGTATATCCAAGCTAAGCTGAATCCATTAGGGAAATTAAAGTTGACCAAGAAAAACAACTTCTAATTGCATTCAACTTACAAGTGGTCAGTTGCTTCTGCTGGTCTCTGGGTTGTCTCAGGACTCATGCATTTTGTAGCTAATTACCTTCTTGAAATTGTACCTGCATATCAACCCAGCACTCCTATTCCACAAAGTATATGCAGGTCTCCTGTGAAAACAACTGGAGCCTTTACTACAGTGCATCATCAGGCCATATTCCTGCGCAGGGTGAGACCCTCCAGGCTCTAGGACAGTGACAGCAGGCTTTGGTAGCAGGCTGTGGCCTTGCCTTTCCCTACTAGAGCACATTTGAGCATTTGTTGCCCAGCTTGAGTGGTCAAGAAACCTCTTGTCGAGCAGCTGTTGTGTATTTGGGGCTCCAGCTGGCCACTTCTGCGCCCAATAGGGAAGTACGTACATTTATCTGGGAAATTGTCAGTGGGGTACAAACTGATGAGTGCTCTGAAAATCAGGTTTAGGAGGGTTTGTCCTGGAAAGTCAGGATTTAAAAATCTTCTAATCTTTTCAGTGTTGTTCAGAATTGGCAGCTTCTCCAGTGGAGAGTTCTTAATAGGGAAGTTGATTTTTCTGCAAGTTTTTACTGAATCATGTAGAATTAATTAGTACTGAATCATGCTAGAATTAATTCCTCTGTTTGGCTATGGTTTACCGTTTCCCTTGACCTTCTCTGACTTTTTTTGCTTTTTAAAAAATATTTATTTATTTATTTGGTACAGGCACTTGCTACACAACTTGGACTTGTAGTGATCCTCCTGTCTCAGGTTCCTCAGTGCTGGGATTACAGTCATGTGCCACCATGCCCAGTTTCAGTGGCTGGCATAGAACACCCAGGTTTCAGTGTGGCATGTCGTACCAGGGGTCAAACTCAAGTTCTTGCCCTAGCCAGGCAGGGGCTTAGACCACTGAGCTACCTCCTAGCTCCATTATTTTATTATTACTATCTATCTATCTATCTATCTATCTATCTATCTATTTATTTATTTATTTCCTGCTTTACTTATTTGTGCAGGGCTTGGGAATTCATCCAGGCCCTCACATGTGGTGCAAAGGTGCTCTAAGCCATATCCTGACTTTCAGGTTGAAACATAGGACTTGGCTGAGGATTCTAGAATAATCCATTGTGTAGGGCAAGTCCAAGGCATGTTGTTAGGTAAGAGGGAAAATATTTTGCATTTGTTTCAAAGACTGCAGAATTTCCTGAATGTCTGGCCCCCAGGGTTATGCTTCAGTACCAGTACTGCTTGCTACTGGAACAAGCTGGAAGGTTTAACAGGGTTCTCAGTGTGGAAAGAGTCAGGCTTCTTAGTTTCTAGATGTCTTGGTTTTTGAGGTGGGGAAAAGATGCCCAGAAGACAGTTAGTATTGAAGTGCAGGAAAAATCATAGTGTTGAGTACTGTGTCATTGGCCATGATGTGAGACACTGGGCTTTTAAGTATTTGGGACATCCCAGACATCATGACTGCATGGCAGTTGAGGCAGGGCAGCCAGCATCCATTTCTCAATGCGTTGAGTCACATATCAGTTGCGGGGGGAATGTGTACCACTGAGCCAGATCAACCACTTCTGGAGACTGGGTGGGGCCATCTTGAGTGACAGACCCAGGAACATTGCCTAGCACTTACACTGAATAGCAAGCACATTCACCTGGAGCAATCTGGCTCCTTAAATGGAAGAGCCACTTCTTTGGTGAGTTGGTGGTTGTCTCAGAGTCAAAACATACACTGCCTGGGTCATTGTGAGGTTCCTGCATCCATTTGACATGAGCAGATGTTCAGACTGGACTCAGAGGTGAGTATCCATAGAGGCCTTAGGTCCTGTTTTACCTAGACAGCCAGGGCATACTGTAAAGGGGTGAGGAGGCCTGCAGTGAACTTGAGAGATAGACATGCTTGTGAGAGTTGGCCTGTTGGCTCTCTTTTCCTCATCCTCTGTATTTCTTCCTTTCCATTTTCTACTTTTTCAGGATTTAGCTTTTGGGTGGGCAAGTCAAGGCAAATAAGTGAATCATCACTCAATCTTTTTTTTTCCTGGAAAAACTAGAAGGCATTGTTGATAAACAAGGTAGGAGTTGAACATTTAGACAAAACTCCAGTCACATGTTCCCTGGGAGTGAGGCATTGGGCCACCTTGCAATAGTGAGAAAGGTGCTCAGAGATTCAGGTTCCAACTTGCCATCTGCCACTAGCGAGCCTTGGAATGTATGAGTTTCTATCTTCTTATCTGTTAGACAAAGAGATGACTTTTCAAAGTTCCTTCCTGTTCTGGAACTCAGACACTCACAAGACACTTGGGGTCAATTATCTCCTGTGAGGTAGAGTCTCTTCCTATTCAGTAGGGACATTACTTGCTTAGCTCATGTTTCTGCATCTTACAGAGAAGCATCACAAACATCGCATCTTTTTGCCCTGTAGAGAAGAGCAGTTATAACTGATTCCTTCCCGTAAGCCATGCCTTCATCAGTAGATGGTGCATGTGAAGACCAATCTACATGAAACTTACAAACAGTTCTATCTTAGCCGGGCGTGGTGGCGCACGCCTGTAATCCCAGCACTCGGGAGGCTGAGGCAGGAGGATCGTTGTGGGTTCGAGACCAGCCTGGGCTACAAAAGTGAGCTCAAAGCCAGCCTGAACTGCACAGTGAGACCCTGTCTCAAAAAGCAAAAAAAAAAAAAAAAAAAAAAAAAAAAAAAAAAAAAAAAAAAAAAAAAAAAAAAAAAAAAAAAAAAAAAAAAAAAAAAAAAAAAAAAAAAAAACAGAACAAAAAAAAACCAAACAGTTCTGTCTTCCATGATTCATGGCTGTCTGCAGCCAACAATTGTCAGATCTCCTTATTGTCTCATATCAGCAAGGAAGCATATGGTCCGTGTCCTCATGAGGAAGAAATGTGGGTTGATAGTAGTGTTTTTCTGTTTGTGTGGAGGATTTTTACCAACTAAATTTTGGATTCATCATGACCATTTATAGCTGTTAATGGGTAGAAGAGCAGATAAGAAAGCAGTGGGATCAGTAATTGCAGGGTGGATTACCCTGTTTCACACTATTGTTACAACGTACTTGAGGCTGGTTAATCTATAAAGAAAAGACCTTCATTTAGCTCAAGGTTTTGGTGATAGGAGAGCATGGTGCTGTCATCTTCTCGTTATCACCAGCACCTTTTGGCTCTCTTAGCATCTCTGTGGGAATGTGTATGAGAAGGACCAATCACGCAGAGAGACAGGAAGCTAAAGGGATTCAGGCATCAGGCTCATTCTTTCCAGCATCAGTCCTTCCCAGGGATGTTGCCCTCCATAACTTAGTAAGTTTCCACCAGGCTGTACCCTTAACGGTCCCTCAGTCCCTTTCCATTACTGTCCTATTAAGGGACTGAGCTTCCCTGCGGGGTACAAACCACATCTAAACTGTAGCACAGAGCTCTGCACCTGAGCTATCCCTGTGGTTTCCTAGTCCCCTTTAGTCAGGCCTACTCTCAGAAGCCTCTAAGCTCCTTCAGAAAGGGACATCATCCTCAGGACCTTGCCCAGTGACATCTTGCTACCATCCCACCACCTTGCCCTGGTTTCCATGTACAGATTTAGCTGCTCACTTCTGGACCTTGACTAAGAGAGAGTCATGAAGGAGATGTGGACAGGGCATCTTCTGGACCTCACGCGGGACAGTATTAATTTGTGGCACAGCTCAGTCTGCTCCATGCCTTTCACCAAAGATTTGGGCCCAAGCCTTCATTTTTATGGCATGGAGAGTATTTTGTTAGCTTTTTTATGTTTGAACTGTAGTTGTTTATGAGGCTAAAGACCAAGCAACCAACAAACAAAACAACCTTGAAGCCTTCGTGCCATATCCTACCTGGTCATCTTTTCTGTATCAGACTCAAATGATTGTTCTTTTCCTTAGAGAAAAGCCAGTCTCCTTTATGCAGAAGATGGTAGAGCTGTCTCATCCCAATACAGCCATCATTATCCTCCCTTTGATTGCTACCATTATTTAATTATTGTTTATGGAAATGCCTGCCATGCTTTCCAGCAATTAGGATTCTGATTTAACAACAGACTTGTCTGTCCCGGAAATGTTCAATGGCAGAGCTGGGGCAGCTCTGGAAGATCTCCGTGTTTTAAACTAGACATCGATGCCCCAGCATCTTGGTGGTTGCCCCCAAGCTGTCTCTTGGCCCAGAGGCAGCAAGTCATCGGCTCCAGGCTGTTAGCATCCCGGCTTTGAAAGGGCAAGGTAATTGGAGAGCAGGCGTAGGAGCTGTGGGCCCCACAGACTGATTTAGCATAATGCCAGGGGAGAGACTGTTTTTGAGAAGCGAAGCTGATTAGGGCACGAGGACTCTTGCCTGCTCCTGGGATATGAGACCCTGCTGGGTGAGTGGGCGAGGTTGTGTGCCACTGTCTGTTTAGTCACCTTATTATAAAAGGGGCCCCTAAGCAAGCCTTTAATTTAATTTTTTTTTTTTTTTAAAGTAGGTATCAGCTGTAAAGGCCTAGTTAATGCATGGTCACCCCCTACCTCTAGAACAGCTAACTAATCTGCCTGCAGAATTTTCTGGAGCTCGAAGCCTGCCGAGGAAGAGTAGGGGTGAGCACTCAGTGTGGTGATGGTGGAATCTCAATAGCTGATTTGCCAGCGAGCTAATTATCTGAGTCAGACAAATGATACGCTCACTCTTTGAATGTTCTCTGCTTTTATATTTCCTCAACCTTAAGTCGTTTGCTGCTGCTGGGTGGCTAAAGGTCTTCCGTACTCTGCTGTGTGCTGGCTGAAGAGGAGCTGGCCCTGGAGGAGTGGGGCAGGCTCTGCCCTGCAGGTCTCCTGCGGCTCAGGGCCCCTGGCTGGGCCTCTGGAGCTCCTGGCTTCTTGCTCCACTGTGATGCATGTCTTCTCTCTCTCTTTCGGCCCCCAAGGATGTTAATGCAGGCGAAGGCAGTGAGTTCGCTGATAGTGGGATTGAAGGGGCCACCACAGACACGGACCTCCTATCTCGGCGCTCGAATGCCACCAACTCCAGCTACTCGCCCCCCACGGGCCGGGCCTTTGTGGGCAGTGACAGCGGCAGCAGCTCCACTGGGGATGCGGCTCGCCAGGGGGTGTACGAGAACTTCCGGCGGGAGCTGGAGATGAGCACCAACAGTGAAAGCCTGGAGGAGGCAGGCTCAGCGCATAGCGACGAGCAGAGCAGTGGCACCCTGAGCTCGCCTGGCCAGTCGGACATCCTGCTAACCGCCGCACAGGGCACGGTTCGGAAGGCCGGCGCGCTGGCCGTGAAGAACTTCCTGGTGCACAAGAAGAACAAGAAGGTGGAGTCGGCCACCCGAAGGAAGTGGAAGCACTACTGGGTATCCCTGAAAGGTAAGGAGCGCATTGGATGGAACAGACGCATCAAAGGCTGTAGTCCAGGGAGCATGGTACCCAGGGGAGGGGGTTTTCCTCTTGTGATCTCATCGAATTGCTCACCTAAGTTTTTAAATACCTGGTATGTTGGAAGCACTTGTCCTCATCTGACTTAACCGGAGCTTTATGCTCCATGATCAGCAATTTTCCTGGTGAGTCTCCAACCCCTCGCAAAGGCTGTTTTATTTTCTTTACCGTTTTTATAGATTAAGTGAGAGAAGCATGTCATCACCTATTTCCTCCTACCTAACAACTGGTTCGATGTAGAGTTTTTTGAAAGACAATGTTTCCTTCAAGGATTTTTTTAAAAAACTGAAGTTTGTGCCTTGCAAAGTACCTGGTAAGTTGAAAGTGAGGTTTTTAAGATTAAAATTTGATAGGGTCTCGCTAATTTGATGGGACTCACACTACTGTGAATGGAATGTCTAAACCATCATGTGAAAAATTTGGTCTGCACTTCATAGGGAAACTGTATATTGAGTTATGATATGGACAGTTGTATACATACATGTACATACACATCACTGAGCTTTCTTTTCCTATAACCACACTGCTTTTATATATTGCTGCTGTCATTTTACATCCATTTGTGAAGTATATGTATTCATTTCTGCACATACCTTCAAGTGTCTCTGTGGTGGAAACAAGTATAATTCATTTGTGAGCTCTATGGTTTGCAAAGATGATACACTTTTGGAGTACATGTAGGGTTTTTATTACGAAAGGGATCTAAAACAGGTTTAGTATAGGGCAGGAGGGGTTAGACAGGTTCACAACATCAAAGAAGGGGCGTAGAGGAGCAAGACTGAGCTGACCAGGGCTGTATGAGACCATTCACTTGACCCTGGATGGCACTGAGCTTGGTGTGGGAGGATCTCATCCTGGAGGACTCCAGGATGGAATCCTGCAGAACTCAACTCAGTGAGGTAAGCATGTGCTAGAGCAGGGATGTGCAGGCCACCCCCAGGAGACACACACACTTGGGTGGGCCCATGACTGGAGCTTCCAGGTGTTGTTTCACAAGAAGCAACAGGAACGGAACATGTTGGTTGGGATGTAGATTTTGCTATGTGTCACAGAAACCCAGAATGACAAACAAAACCAGGCAGAATTTTGCCATGGAGGACTCAGCTGTTCCCAGAATATTACTGTTTGATCAGTTGATCAAGGGGTCTTGCTTGCACAGCATGGACCGTCACCCTGTGTGACTGCTTTGGAACTGTTAATGTCCTTTCTATGTGTGACTTGCCTTGACTTAACTTAGAGGGTTATGTGTCAGAGGGACCCATGCTGAGCCAGCTGCTTGTTAGTGTGCGGAAAATCCTCTCGTCTACCACCTCTTGCACCTCTTCCAGGTGTGCACACCACTGGAGATGTCTGCTCTATCCCTGTAGCAATCCATCCTCAGCAGTCACTTCATTAACTGGTGCTGAGTTCTTAACAGCCTGAGTTGAAGAGTACCTGTGTTACAGCCATGTAAGGTGCTTTCTCAGGTCTGTCTTGTATCTGCACAAGCACAGGTTTGAAGACAGCCTCTGCATGCTTTGCTAGGACTGCCAGGACAAAGCACCTGTTGTAAATAAATAGCAGGAATTTAATGTTTCTCAGTTGTGGAGGATAAAAATCTGACATTGAGGAATTGGCGAGGTTGATTTCTCCTGAAGCCTCTCCCCTTTCCTTAAAGATGCCTTTTTATTTGGTTTCCATCTACATCTGTCCACATTTTGTTTTCTTATAAGGCCAGCAGTCAGATGAGACTTGGGTCTACCCAAGCAACTGTACTTTAATTGCCCCTTTAAAACTTCTGTCTCCAAATGTGATCCCATCTGAAAGTGGAGGCACCTAGGACTTCAACATGGGAATTTTGGGGAGGAAACAATTGTGTTGGTAACAGGCCCTAAATCCGTGGTTTAAGTAAGTTTCCAAGGTGACTCTTACTCTAAATTTGCGAATAAAATAATGTGACTTTTTAATACAAAAAGGGGGACATTGTAGAAGGATTTATTTTATTTCTGTCATTTCCTTAGAGAATAAGTGACAGAGTAGGCTAGAGTGCAGGCATTCAGGAGCATGAGCCATGTGCCTGTTTCAGGAGGCCACCTTCACACTCTTGGTGACCCAGATCTAAGTGACACCATCTGTCACGGATGCACTCCCAGAACACAGAACCACTGAGCTCTGTGCTTCCTGAAGCTGCCAGGCTCCCATTATGTGCTGACATCCTCAGGCTTTACAGTGCCGCTCAGCAGCAAGACTTGCTGGGAGACTTTTTCTGCAGCCCTTGGCTACTGAGAAAGCCAAAGCAGGACCCCTGGGAACCATGGCTAGAGACTGTCAGAGATTCTTCATCACAAGATGGGAATAAGTTTAAAAGAGATTTCATCCAGAGTTAATCTCTGGCGTGACTTCATGGACAGCTAAAGAACCTAGAGATTCATTTTCAGTGGGGATAAACGTGGACAGTCTTTCATCAGGGTGAGTGTGGTTCTTGGATTTGTTCCTTCAAATGGATGTTAAAATTGGAACAAGTTGATAATCGAGTAGAAACTGGTTTCAACCACCTACTGCTGTAAGATGATTCTAAAGCAAAATTGAAAAATTGTGAAGCAACAGCTATTTGGAAAGACCACAGTGTCCTGTGTGTGCATGTGCCAGGTTTAGCGGTGCCCCTAATTCCTGATAAACAGGCTGCTTCCTCTGTTCTCAATCTGTGGTAAAGTATGTTCCTTCTTTTATGTTATGAATCTACAGATCATCAGCATCATATTACTCATAAAGACTTAGAACTGCATTTCTCAATAGTGGCACTAGTGACATTTTCCAGAGCGGGGCATTTGTAAGTGCATAGCAGTTCCCTTCGTGTTATTCAGCCTTCTGTTACTTTAACAGAGTATCAGAGGTTATTGGGATATAAACAGGCAGGTTGCATTTGGCTCACAATATTGGAAGTCTCAGCCCATGGTTATTTGGCTCTGTTGGTTTTGGGCCTGTGATGAGGCAACACATCCTGGTGGGAGTTTGCAGCGGAACATAACTGTTTATCTCATGGCAAGGAGCAAAAAGAAGTGCAAGTGGAAGGAGCAACCCCCCTGCAAGGACACACCCCACAAGCTGAACCCCTGCTGGACTCACCACCAAAAGGGTCCCTGCCTCCCAATAGCAGCAGCCCTGGTGACCAAGCCCATCACACATGGGCTTTGAGAAGTCATTTAGGTGCCAAACCAACATGCCTGTGCTCACCCATTGCATACCAGCAGCATCTCTCCCTTAGGTGTGACAACCAAAAATGTCTACAGGTAGAATCATATGGCTGTTCCATGAGAACCTTTGATTAGGGGGAAATAATGACTCCCTTCCAGTTTGTTTTCTTCTGTGTAATCTCTGTCAGTGAAAGGCAGGAAAATTGGACATACAGATGACTTGGTTCTTTGATGTAAGTGTTTCTGAAAATTTTTAAGGTCTTCAAACTTATAGGATTAGGCCAGGTGTCATGGCATACCCCTGGGATCCCAGTACTTAGGAGACCAAGGCAGGAGGATTGTGCATTCAGGGCCAGCCTGGACTGTCTTGTGGGTTCCAGGCCAGTCCAAGGCTATGTATTGAGATACTGTCTCACCTTGCCTTCCCTGAGTTGCAGGGATTATGGGAAAAATGGAGCTGAGGCAGAACATCACTGTGTATTTATATGTAGGCAGTTTTTTTTAAACCAAATTTATAAAAGAACACCCTATAAACTTTACTGAAAATTTACAAATGCCATAAGAATTTTTTAGTTTTTGGAAACACATTTTGCAGAGGATAGTACCTTTTGAAGACAAAGTGAACATAGGTTGAATTGGCTGAAAAAAATAACGGAGATTGCTGAATTATGGAGACAAGGACAGTATGTACCACACCCTAACACTTAGAAGCACTGATATGAGGATTCTCAGCAGAGCCCATAGCCTTACTGTGCCAGCAGGAGAAAGCTGTGCTAGAGGTATTACATTTAGTGACTGTAATGTGGTAATGTGAAATATTATGGGCTAGGAAAAATTACTTTTACTTTTTTTTTTTTAATGCGGGACTGGGACTCAAACTCACGACCTTGCACTTGCCAGGCAGGCACTTGTGCCTCGGACCTATCTCCCCAGCCCCAGAAAAATTGCTTTTGAATTGTTGTCATGTTTCTGTTGTGCTACATCATTATATAGTACTTACTGCCACTGAGTAGGTTTTCCTTGTAGACCTCTATTTTAACTAAATAGATTATACTTTAAGGGACTTTACAATTCATATAAACTGTAGTACTGGGCTGTAGTAAGAAAGGTGCTGAAAACTCACTCACTGAGCAGCATATGTTGAAGTTGGGGAAGAAGAATAAAGTTGTACTCAGACTTTCTACATTGGTTTTTATTAGTGCTGAAGTTGTAACTTCCATTAAGCCGAGTTCCTAGTTCAGACAGTGATGGAGGATGCCTCCTCAAGTCACTTTCCTTGAAGCCAATGAAGTATTTCTATTGCTAGTGCCCCATTTGTTTCACAGTGTAACTGAGTACTAGGATTCTGGCTTCCCTTAGACCTACTATATGGGTCTACATTTCTTTTTCCAAGACAAATGAGGATGTTGTATATTTCTAGAGGAAAAAAATTGTATAAATAAATCCTGAGACCAAAAATGTATCATTTCTTGTTCTGAACAAACCTGAAGTACTCACATTGGCAGCACATGTTCTAAAATTGGAATGATACAGAGAAGATTAGCAGGGTCCCTACACAAGGATAAACATACCTGAAGACAATGTCATACCTTATTTTCACCAAGGACATGGTCCATAAAGCCTATCCATTTTCTAGAGTGACCTGGATGCACATCTTTGTGAGACACATTAGCAGTGGGCCCCAGTGGCGTGCCCACAGGTCTTACACAGTGGTAAATATAGCATGGCTCTTACAGAATCCAGGGAGTCATGTTTGGACTCAGCACTGAGCAAAGAGATGCAAGACCTTATCTGTGTGTGCATACTTTGTAACAAAACTTTCTAACAAAGGAAGTAAGGATCTTACAGAACTGGAGGGCATGTGTAAAGGAATTATTTTCCTATCACTTAGTTAAAGCATCTAACACCTACAATTTAAAGAAAAGTTGTATTTGAGGTCACTTTTTTCTGAAGATCTAGTCCACAACTCTACCGGGTTTAGGTGAGAAAAATAGCATGGTGCAAGGATATGGCAGGAGAAAGCCTTATCCCATGGTAGAAAGGAATAAGAGGAGACGGGTGCATGGGGGACAAGTCTACGCCTATCTAGATCCTGCGCCGTGACCCACCTAAAGCCAAACCCCTCCTTCTAACAGTGCACCAACCAGGAACTGCTCAGTGGCTTAACACACCGATCAGTATAAGCACTGCATGTTCTGGACACCTTCTTCAAGTCCCACTCTGAATACATGGAACTTTGATGATATTTTAAATCTTTGCAGTAATAGAGTGCTTTGCTGACTTTAAGCTATGATTTAGGAGCTTTTTCATTCTGCAGGCAAATCCAAGAGCTTGGTGCAAGTGTGACCCCATTCTCTTTTCCCCTTGGTTCCCCATGTTATCATCTCTAGCCTTTCCTATGCCGAGTGCCGGCTTCTACTGGGGGCTTATTACTGACGAAGTGCCAAGTGCTGACTCCTGTTCTGTTTCCCCAGGATGCACATTCTTCTTCTATGAGAGCGACGGCAGGTCTGGGATAGACCACAACAGCATCCCCAAGCATGCCGTCTGGGTAGAAAACAGCATTGTGCAGGCTGTGCCTGAGCACCCCAAGAAGGACTTTGTCTTCTGCCTCAGCAACTCACTGGGTGATGCCTTCCTCTTTCAGGTTTGTGGGCATTTCCTTCCTCGGGTGTTTATAACATTTAAGTGAGATAGCATCCTTTCTTGTTTTTGTTCCCTGCTCTTTTTTGTTTTTATTTTCATGGTGGTATTTATCTGTTGCTCATTTTAGACACAAAAATGATGAACAGCAAAATAAGCATCCATAATGAGGTGTAGCAAAGAGAGGCCTGCGCCAAAGGGTTTCAGAGTGGAGCCTGAGTGGGGTCAAGGATTGGATGTGAGAAACTGATCATGTTTGCTGTGGGTTGAAGGATTTCTCAGTGTAGTTTCAGTTCCATTTGTGTAGCGCTTTTGAAAGCAATCATGTGATCCTTAATTTAGACACAATTGGAGCTGTCAAATTTTTTTTTTATCATAATGTTCTCTTCTAATATTAATCATAAAGTAAAATAGCAATATCCCAGAAATTACTGGCTGTCCCTAATAGGTTCACAGTTTCATCTTACTAGAACTTTCTACCTATCATTCTTAAAGTTTTATTATTAATTGATTTAAAAAAAGACTTCACTGCTTCAGAGTTAACATTTGCTTTTATAGCACATGTTTTGAATTTGCTCAGTTATAATATATACCGCAAGAACTTTTTGTGGTTTTAGAAAGAGGGCTTTCTTTCTTTATTCTATGAATGAATTAATTCTTCAAACCATTATTCAATGCTCTTATTTTCTGTACATGCTCTGTATTTTCTTAAGGATGCCTTTCGAAAGAGTTCCAACTTTTAAAATTATTCACATCTAATGGTGGGACAGGGATGGGAGTATCATTATAGTGTTGCAAGACCATGCCCTGCACATTAAGGAAGAAAAGGTGCAAATTGTGTGAAATGGACAATGAAAACTTTCCGTGCAAGAAAAGAGTCAAAATAAAAATAATCAATGGGGGAAACGCCTGGGGAGATAGCTCAGTGGTCTAAATGGCCTAAGTGCCTGCTCGACAAGCACAAGGACCTAGGTTTGATCCTCAGTACAGCATGTTGTGCAGGTCCTGGAACCTTAGGTGTGCAGTGTTTGTCACCAAAACCTGCCGTGATGATGGCACATGCCTGTAACCCCAGTTGCTGGGGAGGCTAAGACAGGAAGATCACTCTGAGTCTGACCTATGTACCAAACCCTGTAACAAACAAACAAACAAACAAACAAATAAATAAATAAATAGTTAAAAAGAAAACATAAGGGAAAGAAGTAGAGGCAGGAAGATCACTCTGACTCCAAGCTATGTACCAGACCCTATATCAAGTAAGTAAGTAAGTAAGTAAGTAAGTAAGTAAATAAATAAATGTTTAACAAGAAAACATAAAGAAATAGTTTATTCAACCAAGGTGTGGCTTTGGCCACAGTTGCTTGGGTAATTTGGTATAAAGTGCTAATTTTGTTTGTTCAAACACAAGCACCTGTTTTTAAAAATTTATGAGTAGAAAACACAGGAAAAAATGAGAGCTTAAAACATTAACTATTTAATGAACTATCATGAAGTAAGTATGTAAACATCAACCTGGAGAAGGAATAGAAATTTCAGCCCTGGTGTAGGTATGCACATCACATGTACACATCAGCCTGCTTACTGAATAAGATGAATGTGACTTTCCTCATCCAAGTCAGGATGCTATTTATGTGGGAATGACTTAGTTACTTCTTTTTGAAGGACAGCCTGGCTGGGGCCACTGTCTTTTTTTTTTTTTTTTTTGTATTTTAGGGAAGAGTCTACATCAGCGTTCTCAACCTGTGGGTCGGAAAATGTTATTTGGAATTACAGTTTTGAAGTAGCCACCATAATTATTTTTTGGTTTGGGGTCACTGCAACATGAGGAACTATATTGTGGGGTCATGGCATTAGAAAGGTTGAGAACCACTGGTCTATAGGGTATTCAGGATCTCACTACTAGATTGGACTTTAGTGATACACCTGTTTACAGCCTCCCAGGAGCTGAGATTACAAGCGTGCACCCCCACACCCAGTCTCATTGCTGTTTCAGCATGTCCTGGGGGTGGGGCTGGCCCTGGCACAGCAGAGCCCTGTGCCTGCTTGCAGGCCCTTTAATCTGCTGAGCTGTTTGGCCAGGCCTGGGGACAGTGTCTTTAATTGGTCATCTGCTTTCCCTGTTTTTTTTTTTTTTTTTTTTTTGTCTTTTTGAGACAGGGTCTTGCTATGCAGTTGAGGCTGGCCTTGAGCTCACTTTTGTAGCCCAGGCTGGTCTCGAACTCACACCAATCCTCCTGCCTCAGCCTCCCGAGTGCTGGGATTACAGGCGTGAGCCACCTCGCCCGGCTGCTTTCCCTGTTTTGACTGTGTCATCTCATTGTTTTCCAGCCATCATAGCTGCTGATGAGAAATTAGTTGTTATTCATAGGAGAGTCCTATTACCTGGGGAATTGCTTTGCCGTTTGGAAGGTTTTGTCGGGTCTCTACCCAGCTTGATTATGTTGTATGAAGGTAACAGTCTCTGAACTTATTCTGCTTGGTGTTCTTTTGCTTTTTGAATGCATAGGGGTGTGTGTGTGTGTGTGTGTGTGTGTGTGTGTGTGTAAGTGAAGTTTTCAGGTATCTCTTCAGTTTTTCTGCCATTTTTCTCTTTTGTCTCCTCTGACATTTATTGGGTTAACATTTGTTTGCTTGACAGTGTCCTACAGGCCTCTGAGATTCTGCTGTTCTCTCTATTCCTTTTTCTTTCTCCTGTTCTATAGATTAAATAGTATAAGCTTAGTTAAGCTACTTCAAGTTCATTGATTCCATTTTTTGCTAACTCATACCTGTTTTTGAGCCCTTCTGTTCTTCTGGCAGTTTTACATTTTAAGTCTAGAATTTATCTGTTTTGAAAGAAAATTAGTTTTGTTATTTGTGTTGCCTATAGGATATGATATTACTGGCATATTTACTTGTTTAGACATGATGTCTCTTGGTTAGATAGATCCAAAGCAGTTGACTTAAAGACATCTTGTAGCACGCTCCTGTGTGCACACTCAACAAACATCATTTTGAGTGTACAGCCTGCCCTTCACTGCTTCTCTGCACTTACGCTTTTCTGTAGATGGTATGTTCTCAATCAGCGGTTCTCAACCTATGGGTCGTGACCCCCGCGGGGGTCACCTAACGCCATCGGAAAATGTTATTTATTACATTCCGAATCGTAACTGTAGCAAAATTACAGTTTTGAAGTAGCCACCAAAATTATTTTTTGTTTTGGGGTCACCGCAGCATGAGGAACTGTATTGTGGGGTGCCAGCATTAGAAAGGCTGAGAACCACTGTTCTAAATACTAGAAAGTGGCAACTTGTTTTATTTCCTAGTGCATATTTGTGATACATGGTGACTACTTTGTTTGTATTTGCTACACGCGCATGACACACGTTGACCTGTTGGTGTTCCTGTCTTTTTTCCTTATCTCTTAATTTCCTTCCCATTTGCAGAAGGTCTATCTTAAAGGTGTTCTTTGTTGTAGGGAAACTTTTTTATTTTAGTGTCTTCTTCTCAAGTCTTCCCTAACAGGTCATACTGTTTGTATCTTATTTTTAAACTATGTTATGAACATACCCTGTTATTCAGAATGGCGGCTCCTACAAGCAAACTCAGTCCCATCCTCCAGAATTTGTTGTGGTTGTTGATGGTTGTTATTTTTGGATCTTCTTTCTACAATGACTTTCCTGAAATCTGGAAAATCTTTCTACTTTGTTGTGTATGCCCGCTGAAGTCTCTGCTCAGCTAGCTCAGTAGTGATTGGCTGAGAGAGTAAATCTCCCTTTCTCTTCCAAAGACAGATGGGTGCAGGTGGAAGCACATTTCTGGTGCTCAGGGAGCCAAATCGCAGCTCTGCGTTAGCCCTCACCTCTGTTTCCATAGAGCCCTGGGACTAGTGGTTGCTAGGCTGCTGGTTTCCATGGGATTGTGGAGATGGGGAGATGGAGATAGTAATAGGAAATGTTAAGATAGAGTGAAATTTGCTGCTTTTATCAAGAGTTGGCTATTTCTGCTTAATAAGTACACTGCACATTGTTGTAAGCCTTAATTTCTACAATACTAAAAAAAAGTTAATTTTCACAATATCAGCCACCTCTTCGGTTTAATAAGGTCATACTTTATGTATCCTATTTCTAAGATGTACATGATCTAAAGCCCTAAAAATAGCGTTCTATGCACTCTACAAAGTGTTGGTTTTCTTGTTTTTGTGAAGAAATGATTTTCGGAGGTCCTTCTTACCCCACTAAGCTGATGACATTTATAAGGAACTTTGAGGACTTGACGCTTTCAGTAATTACACCAGGATGATAGGCACCAGCTAAGACAGTCCCAGGCCACTTGCAATGTGTATCAACCTTTCCATTGGTGTACTTGGCTTGTGTCCAGGCAGGGGCAATCAAGAGCAGTGGTGTTGCTTGTCCCTGCTTTCAGGGTACGTTGTGTCCGTATTTCTGATGCGTATGTGCCTGGGAATTGCATTGCTGGATCAAAGTCTAGGCACATGTTCAGGTTTAATAAATATTGCCAAACCACTTCCAAAATATTTTAAATAATCTATACTTCTTTCAGCAGTCTAGAAGAATTCTACTTGTTCCATAGCCTCAATAGCCATTGGTACTGTGAGGTCCATGGTACCCCCCCCCCCCCAGCTTTTAGTATGATGTTCAGCAGATTTACCTGTGTTGGATGGCTGTTGCAGTATTGTTCACTTCTGTGAAATACTTTTTTCCATTGGGTTTTTCTCTCTGCATGATTAATGTTTTTACATATTTTTATATTCCTTACATATTTTTACATTCCCTCTCATTATACTCCTTGTAAGTTTCTTTTTCCAGTCTGTGATTTTGTGTGTGTAGTAAAACTTTATCTTAGTGTACTTTTATTTCTTAAATCTTCTTACTAGGTCATGCTTTGTCGTAATGAATATAGGGAAGAAAAATGTAAAATATTTTAGCCATAAGTTCTAGTTTAATGTTTACCATCAATGTAAAAGTCAACTCTGTAAATAATTTTTCAGTGTATTTAAGGGAAGAAACCTAATATTCTTTTCAGTTTGCACCTGGGTGATCACTGCCATCTTGCTCAGCACATGATCCAAGCCCTGCCCCATAAAACCCTGAAGACAGCAGTCCGCTGAGCGCCTGCAGCAGGCCCTGATGGCACCCAGACCGTCTCTTGTCTGACCTCTGATGCGTTCATAGTTCTTGACAAAGCCCACATGCATACCTTTGTCGAGCCTGGCATATAAATGCCTTCTTCTTGTCTCGAATCCAGGAATCCTGTATTGCTGCTGGCGAAGTTGGGCTTCTATTTCTTCTGTCCATTAAGTTCTTAATAAATTGCGTTCTCTGTTTAAAAAAGTATGTATGGTCAAGATTATGAAACTATTCCTTTATATACCTTATAAATTGTTTTTTCTGCATTTGGTCTAGCTTTCTATCTAGTAATTGAAACTTTGCACATGAGGACATGCCTACCTACTTTATTGGCAGCAGCGCTATGGTGTCATCAGCAGCTGTCTTCTGCTGCACCCTGGCTGTATGCCACCACCTCGAGAGTGCTCCCTGCTGGGACCCACATTTAGTTCTTAGATCTGTGCTGACTTGGGTGTGCATCCGTATTTACCACAGGGATGTGGATCGTGGCCCCCACTTGCTGAGCTGAGGTTCAGAGGCAGAGCCAATGCTAAGTGACACCCGCACTGACGGTGAGCACTGGGCTTAAACCTGTCTTTTCCCCAAAGTCTCCTTTTGTCGGAAACATTAGTTATCTTACTGGTGTTACTAATGATTCTAAGGAGGACAGGGACAAAACTCAGTGGGTGTACTGAAAAGTACCCAACTTTTTCTCATTTTTTAAAAAAATATACATTAAACAACTTGCTGGAAATGTTTTTGAATTAAAACCTGATTTTGACCATTTTGCCTCCTTCAGCTCTCCAGGTTGTGTGATTATTCACCTACATGCCCTCTCCCCTGTACTCACTTCTCTGGTAGGAATTCCTTTTCAAAGGACTTTCAGGACCATAAAATTGCTAGTAAGATGCTAAATATCCAGTAGGTCACATTTTGTAGAATTCTTTTGTGGGAGCATAAGACCTTATTCAAGGAAACCTCTATGCCTTCTTTTATAGGAAATTTTTATGCTGTTTATGTGGGATAAAGCACAGAATGAACCTTTTCAGAGGAAATTACTGCTGTTTGGGATCCATGAAGGCATTTTCTGCCTTCTACTTATTGTAATCCACATAACTCTAGAGGGGCCGAATTTGAAAGAAACCTGTGTGTGTAGGGGGTGAGGTTAAGGAAGAGAGATCAACCATGATTATGGAAATAATTTGTAGGTTATTTCTGCCCCCAGGCTCAATTCAGTGTACACAGTTTCCAGAGCCCTCTATGCTGCCGACTTGGTGCTGTGGCTCAGATACCCACAGATTTGTCCCTGGAAAGGCAGAGGTTCATGTTTTCCAGCCAAAGTAGAAAAGGGTTTTTGTGTTCGGGGTGGGGGTGGGAACCTCATGCACATTGGAGTGGCTCATGTCGAACCAGTTTTATGTTGTCTGTGTAAAGTGAAGCCGTAGCTTTTGCACTGAAATGAAAACAGTTCTTTTCTCCAACTTGAGGCCAGAGAGACAGCGCCTACCACCTGCAAAGTACAATTTCCTGTTGGGCCTTCATTCTTCCTTGGGGATGTCACCATTCTACAAAGCTCCATGACTTCTGGGGAAATATATCCAGATATTAGTTTTTAAATTCTGTAGCAAATGCCTTGGGAACATGGCTATAAGATAGAATAAGCAAGGTGCCTGATTGAAACTAGAAAACTAGATGCAGGTCTGTGTCTAAGGGAATATAAAAAGTATTATCTCTCTAGGAAGTAAATGTCCTTCCTTCCATGGAAAGTGTCCCCATCATTTACGAAATCACTTGTACTAATTAGTATATTTGAGTCAGTACAAAAAGGGACTAAAAACATAGTGTATGTGTCTTTGTGTTGAGTTGCAGGTTAAATGTCTGATAGGTAGCAGGTGCCTGATAAATGTTAGTAATGATCACCATTTTAGTAATAAAAAGTGCCTAATTTGGGGGACCTTGTTAATTATTTATCTTTACAGAAGTTGAGTGTGGCTTCCCTGTGAATCATCTCAGGTTTTGAGTTTCAAACAAGGTTCTGAGATCTGTCAGCCTTGAGGAAACACCTCAGGAGATGGCCAGGAGAGGGGAAGCCATGTTGGGGGAAAGCTGGAAATCACATTTGACAATGTGGTGTCAATGCAACTGGTAGAAGAGGCTGTAGAGAGTATGTATCATGTGGACTTGGACAGCCTGAAGTCCAGCCATCCTTTCAGGGAGGGCAGCCTTCCTGCAGGACCCTTGCCAGCAGTTAGCCTTCTTGAGCAGCTACCAGTTTCATAACCATCTGTTAGATTAGTCAGCCCCAAGTACCATAACATTCCTGTTGTGTTCAGATAGTATGTTCTTTCTGGTGACCCTTGCTGTTTTCTAGTTCACCTCCAGACTATAGTGTAGTCTGTTCTACTTATATTTCCAGAAGCCTTTTAAATGCTCAAAAAATAGCTTTTATTTACGTGAGGCCGTATCTCCTCTTTGGAGTCCCTGGCCTAAGGTTCCTGAGTCATCCTTCCTGCTCTGGTGCTTGTCCTCCTACAGTGGGCTCTTGATGTACTGATTTCTTCTCTAACACTGGTGGCAGTTCCTTTATCACAAGCCACATCATTCCGTTGACTCATACTGAACTTGTGGTACTTCAAACCATCAACTCTTACCCAACAGGAATTTTTAGTCTTATTTTAAAATATTTTTTTCTCCAAACCCCAAATGAAATGAATGTGTTCCTTTGAAACGTTACCTGTATAGATATTTGTCCTCTTGATGAATGTGTTGGGGTGGTCTTGGATCCTACTGTGCTCTTCCCTGGTGTTTGTATCTCTCTGAACTTCACGGTATCTGTAGCTATGGTGAGTTGCCTGTGAGGTCTTCCTTCTTGATTTATGTGTTGACTTAGTCTGCAGCTAAGTCCTGTCTTCCCAATGCCATGGATTAAATCCCTGTTCCTGGCCAGCCACTTGAGGAATGTTTGAGAAATATTGAACTTTAATTTTTGCATAGACCAGCTCATTATACAGGAGGATGTGTATGGCTGAGCCCCAGGCAATATATGGTTCTTGAGCCTTTAGCTATATAAAGAATGGAGTCATCATGGAGGGGCTTATCAGCACTACTTTCCTAAACCAGTCTTAGTTTTGCGTAAGCAATACCACACAGCCTAGCAGGGGAGTGACTCACTAGTCTCAGAGTCATGCCCATAACTTAGAATATTTTATTGGCCTCATATGTGGAGTATAGGACCAGAGAGCTCCCAAACAGGATAGGGACATCTCCTGAAATCTGTCCTTTCTAGGCAGCCAGAGGGGGGGCTGTCTTTGCCTCCTGTTTGTTGCTATAACAGAATACTTGAGGTTTGGTAACTTATATAGAAGAGAGGTTTGTTTTGGTTCATGATTTGGGTAGCTTTGAAATCCAAGAGCATGACACTGGCTTGAGCCTCATTTGGCTAAGGGTTTCAAATCTATTCACTTAATGGTGAAAAACAGAATGGCAATTTGGCACATGTAATAGAGGAGAACATGTAGGATGGGCTTCCTTTATAACAATGTACTCTCATAGTAAGTGCTCCAGATTCAGGAGAGCAAGTATTCACACATACCACAAAGGTGTTAATCCACTCACATCCATAGCCCAAGGACCTCCCACTAGATTTCACTTCCTAATCCTGCCAAGTTGGAAAATAAGCTTCAACCTGTTTCTTTCTTCCATTATTATTATTATTATTATTAATTATTACTATTATTATTTTCATATTTTTGGGAAGAGTCTACAGGATGTTCAGGGTCTCATTACTAGATTGGACTCGTAGTGATCTGGGATTACAGATGAGGCTACTAATCCCACTCTCAGTTGCCCCCCGGGGGCGGGGCAGAGCCAGCACTGCAGGCCTGGGGATCAAACCCCTGGTCCCTGAGCCTGCTTGTGGGTGCTTTAATCCACTGAGCTATTTGGCAGGCCCTCAACCTGAGTTTCTATGGGGAAAACCTAGCTTTAAGCCTCAGCAGGGATGCTGAAAATTATAAAGAAAGCAGTCCTTTTGAGGTACAGAGCCTGGGAAGAATCCTACCTATCTTCCTCTTAGTGGGTACTTAGGTGCCATATGTGGATGCTATACAAAGTGAGTAGGCAGGGTTGGAAATCAATTGCATGGCCTTCCCTTGTTAGGTTTTCCCACATATGTTAAAATTAAGGTACAGAATGGTAGTGGTCTACTTTCCATTACTGTAACAATATACTTGATACAGGATACTTAGGAAGAGAAGAAGGTTTACAGTATTTAGCTTGTGGCTTTGGAAGTTGAAGTCTGTTGCTTTAAGTCTCTGGTGAAGGCAGCATATTTCCCTAGTCTGTGAAGGTGCGCTGAAGGCTGCTGGCTTGGTCCTTCCCCTGAGGGTCCATAGCCCCTTCTACCAGCACTACCCAGAGTGGATCTTCAGGGCAAACTTCTCATATTCAAACCACAAGCGGCTTACTTGTGGCAGAGCTGGGTATTGCCGTGCAATTTGTGTGCCGTTAGCTCTTATGCAAATAATGTGCTGCTCAGTGTATTTGTCTTCCATTCTATCTCATTAATTTGTATTAAATCAATATACACACACTTTAAAAGAATTCAATTAATCTTAAAAGACTATTAGTGAAATTCTTTCCCCATTCTGCTCCCCAGTTAGCTTCAGCTCCCCAGAAGCAACTGTATTAAGCTATTTTAGTTGATTTTTTTCTTTGCTTTTGTTTTTGCCCACATTTCTCATTAATATGCTTATACTGCTATTTATTTAAAAGATTTAAGGCATTAACTACACTAGTCCCCCATTACCTGCACTTTTGCTTTCCATGATTTTAATTGCCTGTGCTGCAATCTAAAATGGAAAAGTTTAGAAATCTTAGGATGTAAATCACTATAAATATGTGGTTAGAATGTACTTTACTAATAGTTATTACTGTGACTCTTGTACTATCCATAGTTGAAAGTTTATTTTTGGTATGAATGTGTAAGAAGCAAGATATTGTGGATGAGATTCAGTACAGTTTCTAGTTTTAGGTATCCATGGGAGTCTTGGGTCATGTTTTCTGCGGAGATAAGGCAGACTACTGCACTAATGTTTTTATGAGAGAAGAATATCTGGCTGTATCAAACACAAGTTCTTCTACCATTGCTTTTCTATCCTGTCAAAGTCACTGTGTAACTATGATGATCCTAAGTGAAGTAGTGTAACATGAATTTCTTTTTGTTCTGGAGCAATGTCTTGTTTGTGTTTTTCTGTAATCATTGTATTCTGCCTTTTCTTCTTTGTTGTCTTTTTTCCTGGCTCCGCTTGGCTAGTTCCTTGGGGAGGTCGCAGGGATATTTCCTGAATCTTCCAAATGCTAAGCTGTTTTCCTTGAAGCTGGTCTCCTGCTTCCCTGAAGCTGGGGCTGGCTGCTGGACCTCCCGTGGAGCAGCCACTGGGGATCTCCTTGGCCACCTCTGACCAAGCTTCTTAGATTCCTCGGTCTCAAGAGTTTTCTTTTTTAAAAAACAAGCTGTTATGTTTTCATGATGATAAAATACAATGACTTCTTCACTTGATCTTAGCCAAAAGGCCGAGAAGCGATGACAATGACTTCTTAAAAGTTGATATATTTGCACATGTCTTTGTTCTCTTACTTGAATAATGGTGTTTACTTATTTTTTGTTCGCATTCTCATTTCTGATTTTCTAAGATCCACTTTATTGTGTTTTCTCTTTTGAAGGACTTGGAATGATTTCCTTATCGGTGATATTATGACCCTTCATGGCAGCTTGGCTTTTATTGGATTTTTAACCATGCTTACTATTTCTCTTAACTCCTGAAAGCCTTCCTTTCCCTCCATGTCCCTTCCCTTCCCTTTTTCTTTGCGTTTTCCACTCCTCTTTTCTTTCCTTTCTCCCTCTCTTCACTTTCTTACCTCCTTCCTTCTCCGTTATTTCTTCTTAGCCTCAGATTATCTTGCATCTCTGGAGACTAGATTTGGGGGAGCTTTCTTCAGGCCTTGCTTTTCTTCTCTGATCCGTTTCTTTGTGGCCATGTTTGCCTCTGCCTTTCACACTAGAGGCTGTCATCAAATGCACGGAGCTCATAGATTGATTCTTTTTAAACCTGAGGCTAGTGAGATGGTTCAGTGGTGTATAATGCCTGGTTAGGAAAGCTTAGGCAACAGCAGGGACCGCAGTTCGATCCCTGGAACCACATGCTGCACCAGCCCCACTCCAAGGGCAGGCTAAGCCGGCTGGCCATAACAACAACAACAGAAACAACAACAACAAAAACAGGTGTTTGACCATATCTGTGCACACAAGGTCAACCCCTGAGGATTCTTAAAATATAATCAGTGTTGAAGACTCCAGGAAACAGTTTGCTTGTTCAACTTTGCCAGAGATGAATCCTCCCCTTCTTAGTCATTGGGCAGGTTCCCGTTCATTCTAATTTGCAGGGAGGAGGTCCTTCTTCTCTGGTGATTTCTAGAGTCTAGAGCTTCCCTTTTTTCCCAAAGAATGGTTCTGGTGTTAGGGAAGGAGTGGTGAGCCGATGATGAGGCTGCATCTCTCTCTTGAGTTAGGGAGAAGAACCTCAGGTTAAGTGCTCCTTACAAACAGGAAAACTGGTTACTTAGGCAGGCATGTGTGTTCTTGGGAATGCCAGTACTGTGGGAGAGGGAGGCAGGTTGAAAATTTCATGGCCAGTCTGGCCAACATAGTGATGCAGGAAGAAAAACTGATTTTTTAACCTCAAAAATACTTGGATGAGTTCATGTTCTCTAAAACCGAAGATTGAATTTTAGGAACAAAAATGGAGGTTTAGAATAGGATATTTATTGGGAAAGAAAGCTTCTTTTCAAGAGGTGAACAGAAGGGGTACCCTAGTGCCCGGGAAATTGTCTTTTTTAGGGGTCTTATAGGGCAAAACCATGTGATAAGGCAGACCTAAGGTGAAACTAGGGGAACTTGCTTAGGTGGTCATGAGATGGGAGAAAGTCATGGTCGACCAGTGACATTACAACCATCGTTGTTCAGGTAAAATTGATTAAATTGGAGCAAATTAGGAAGCAAGTCACGTAGCAAGCGGGCATGAATACGGAATAAGAGTTTTTTGGTTGGGGTTGAGTTTCTGGCTCCTTTAGGTTGTTTTAGGGTGATCGATACTCATTTAGACCTGATACTTAACTTTAAGTGAGTAGGTGGCTGCATTTCTTTACTCTTTTGTTATAAGGTCTGGCCCACAGATGGCGTGCCTGTCTCTTGCAAAGCTGTATAGTCGAGTTGTTTTTCATATTGCCCTTGAGGGCTGGGCCCTATCTGACTGCCTATAATATTTCTAGCTACTTTGGCTGCCTACAATAACGATAGGTTATCAAAAAAGGACTTCAAGTATAGTTCAGTGTGAAGGCCCTGAATTCAATCCCCAGAACCACTGAACTGGAAAGGAAGGAGATCACGTAAGTGGAAGAAAAATCGTTTGGTGGAAAGTTGAACAAATATAACTCTTAAACTGTAGAAACAAGAACATGTCTCTGGACAGTTCCCACAGGAACATCATTTCCTCTAACCTATTAACAATGGGTAACTTTATTCATTCTTTTCTTGTCCTTAAAAAGTCGAATCCACTTTGCAATTATTATTGTGCCAGTTTCCCAGCTCCCTGGTTCTCTAATATTTCTCCGGTTTGCATTGATCACCACTCATGTAAAACACTGATTGTGCACAAGCACTGATGGTTCACCATGCAGTTGGTAATCAAAGCTAGAAGTATCTGAGTGCAGAGTGAACTGCAGACTTTACCAGAGCGTCATGCACAGAGGGGCTGTTAGACAGAGTGTGGTTTTGGCTGATTTGTGTTCCTGTGTTGGCAAGAGGTCTGCACCTTCCCCTCACTGACTTTATAAAATATTCATAGCATCCGCAGCAGGCAAAGGAGGCATCACAAATCCCACTTTCACTACCTGTACTCTGTCATTTGTGTAATGGAAGTTGATGAGTGGTGTGGGTGTCACCAGGACACAGCCAGGTGGTCTCTTCTTCCTTCCTTTGTGACACTGGATCCAGATGAGGGGATCTTTCTTAACTAAATTGGCTTGGTTGAGAAAGAGCATGCGATGTTGGTGGCTTGAACATCTTGGTGTGAGAAGAGGCCACCCGGAATGCATCCCCTGGTATTGGTGGCCTGCTCCGATCAGCTCTCAACTGTTTGACCTGTGACCTCCTATGATGTTTCAAGACTTTCCCTTCCCAGACCGTTGTCAGGTTTTCCCTTCTTTTCCTGCCCCAGCCAGTTCCACAACAAAGGACAAACTTTGCTGAAAACCTTATTTGGTGAACTGTGCTTCTTAGAAATTGATTTGGCTTAATGATAGAGAATGTCAGGGACCACTGTTTTATTTAGACAGGGCAGCAGGAGCACAGACTCCTTCTAATGGCATTGCCTTTGGTTCCTGACAGGCTTTCGGAGAGTTTGGAGAGCTGAGACATGCTTGATGCTTAAAAGATTTGGTGGCTAAATTTTTCATGAAGCTGTCACCACACATTTCTATATGGTGCATGCTTCTCCAGCTTTTGAGGGCTGGTCTTTAATTTCTTTCATTAAGTGTTTTATTTCTAATTAGTCTTTCTTAAAAACATAAAAACCTTGCTGTCTTAATCATGCTTAGGTGCACAGTTTGAGGATACCAGTATTAATGTGAATTTGCTTTAGTGTACCACAGTTGTCAGCATCCATCTACAGAGCACTCTTTTATCTTGCAAAGCTGGATCTGTGGGCCCCATTCCAGAATTCTCTATTCCTCCTAACCTCAGTCCCTGGTAATCACCCTCTGCCTTTCTTTTAAATAGAAAAGTTCTTGGAAAACTCTCTTGCCAAAGTTAAATATGCATCTTTCATAGGATGCTTGACCTCAGATGACATCAGTTTTGTTCTGTTTCTTAAACGAGAGACAAACATTGTTTTCTGACATCAGGATGGACTCTGTTGCCCTTGGTTGAGTTTGGCGGAGAGACTCAATGGAAGGAGGTGGAAGTTGGTTTCTCTAATTATGTAAAGAGAGCTAGAGGCTGTTGTTCTATAGAAAAATTGGATTGTGACCTTTCTTGAGTTAAAAGGCTGTCACGTAGACTCCTTTATTTTCAGAGCATCACTTCATTTAGCTTGGAAGTGGGCTATATCAGTCAGGCCAGGTCAGGCCAGATTAAGCTGCAGTAAGGAACAATCCTCAAAGCTCTGGCTTAATGTGCCTCCTCATTCCTGCTGTATGTCTGTCTGATGGGGAGGTTGGCCTGAGGTCTGCACTCGTCCTCAGTATCTTGGCAGCCAGTCTGAGAAGTGCTCTGTCATGGCACACATTTAGGTTTCTAGACAAAAGCCAGGGTGGCAAACCAGGCATTTGTGGAGTAGTGAAAACACATCGTGTTGACTCACCTTTCATTGACCAAATCCAAGTGACGTGGCCATGCGTACTTCAGAGGGGTCAGGGGAGTTTCCTTCCTCCGTACTCATGAGCGCTGATAACTCAGAGTACACAGCCTAGGGATGACCCTGTGGAGTAGCGGAAAGAGCTCAAAGGTCAGGATCTGTGTCCTAATAGAAAAAAAAATACAAAATGAAACATTTTAAAAATACAGGCTCAGTAGAGATATTGGTATTGATAGTAAGTTGCTGTGTCCATCCTAGTTTCTCTAAGCTTTCATTTTGCCATCTGTAAATTGGTTTCCTGGGACTCCTCCATGTGAACGTTTCTATTTCAACTTGAGACCCATGGCAGGTATTTAGCAGAATTTGCTATCAAGAGTTGAAGATATTTCCATCTGTTCCTCAGGCATGACATCAAAGTTGTAAGTGTAAATTAGGCATGAAGGATGGGGAGTGGAGAGGTGTATCCAAGGTAATGGAGAGGCTGATTTTGTGGAAGTAGACTGGAAGCCTGCCGAGGGTTGAGAGCCAGGGGTGGGTTCAGGACACAAGCCCTGTCCTTGGTGATGCAGGCTGGCTCTGCCATGGTGGCGCCTCATCTTGTTCTTTATGTTGGGTAAAGCAGCAGCTCTCTCCAGTCTAAAAGCTCCTCATTTCCCCTGAGCTCTGCCTACAAAGCAAAAGCTCAGGTTGGGCCAAGGAGTTAGCAGTTTATCACGTGTTTCCAGGTACATTTGAGGGCAAAGAAATGATGACAAAACAATCATGCTTTCTTTTGAACCTTGTTTGTAGTCCTATAGGGGGAGTTTTTAATGGAAAATAGAATGTGAAGTATGATATTTTTAAGGTGGGCATAGAAAAATTATACCTTAGTATTAGGATGATGTATTATGGAAGGATTTTTTTTTTTTTTTTTTTTTTTTGAGAAAACTTTCTGTTATAGTGTGAGGTACACACAGAAAAATGCACGTGTTGTTGGTGTTTGGTAAACACAGCCAGATCACACACTTGTGTAACCATCTCCCAGATCAAGACAGATAAACCCACCTTGCTTCTTTCTGTTCACTATACCTGCTAAAGAAATGTTGTCCTGACTTCTGACAGTGTGGATTTGTTTTTCTGTTTTATGTAGTGAGAAACCTTTTGCATATAAGATGTGGTAAAAAAAAAGTCTGAGTATTTAAATTACAAAAAAACTTCTTGTAAAAGACACATTGCCATGCATTCTCCTCAGAATACTCCCCATTACGTAGAGCACACTTATCCCATCATTCTTGCTACTTTCTGATGCATTTCTGGAAGTCTTCTTTCAGGAGTATCTACAGTTGTATTTTTCTGACTGCCTCTGTTTCTCAAAAAATTTTCTTTCTTTCTTTCTTTCTTTCTTTCTTTCTTTCTTTCTTTCTTTCTTTCTTTCTTTCTTTCTTTCTTTCTTTCTTTCTTTCCTTTCTCTCTCTTTCTCTCCCTCCTTCCCTCCTTCCCTTACCCCCTTCCTCCTTCCCTCTCTCCCTCCCTCTCTCCTTTCCTTCCTTCCTTTTTGATATAGGGTCTCATTACATAGCCCAGACTCTCAGTGATCCTCCTGTGTCAGCCTCCCCAGCACTGGGATTATAGGTGTGTACCACCATGCTTAGTTTCAATGGCTGGCACTGCCCTGATTGGCATGTGATATTGGGGATCAAACTGAGGTCCTTGGGCTTGCAAGGTAGACACTTAGACCACTGAGCTATCTCCCCCAGCCCTTGAGTACATTTAAAATGCTTACGTTCCATGGATTTTTTTTTTTTGGCCTTTTTTTGAGATAGGGTCTCGGTATGCAGTTGAGGCTGGCCTTGAGCTCACTTTTGTAGCTCAGGCTGGTCTGGAACTTGCACCAATCCTCCTGCCTCAGCCTCCCGGGTGCTGGGGTTACAGGCATGAGCCACCACGCCCGGCTTCCATGGATGTTTTAACTTTGAGGAAGAAGCCACATGGCATCAAGTCTGGTGTATAAGGTAGATGAGGACACAGTGCAATGTTTTTCTTTGGGAGAAATTGCTATAAATGTGTTGAATCCATTTGGGACATTGAGGTAGCCATGAGAAGACTCAGAAAAGAGGCTGCCTGGAGCGGCTACAGAATGAGCAAGTGTGGGCTAAGTGTGTCAGAAGTGAGAGCAAACATTGTGAGGGGATTCATGGCAGAGTGTTTACTGTGATACTTCATTTTAACTGGAATAGTCACTGTTGTCTGATCACCCTTGAATGGCGTGCTCCTGCCTTCCACTTCATGGGTGTGAGATTTATCTGAGTTGTAGTATGCAGGTGCAGAACCTCCCTTTTCATTGCACTATTGTATTGTGTTGGGTGATTCTGCCACATTTTTCCATTTTTCATTTTACTGGGTATCTAAAAAATTCCCCAAATTTTGCCCATTATAAATTACAACATTGTGCACATTCAGTTACCCTAACTCTCATGATCATGTTTATGTGTGTTTGTTTATGGGTGTGCGTCTTGAGTTCATTTAGTGAGTCACAGATATACAGATGCATATATATTCAACTTTAGTAGACTCTGGCTAACACCTGTCCAAAGCAGTTAACTTGTTTTTGCTCAGAAGCCAACAGTACCTAAGAGTTCTGGTTGTTCCAACTATTTGCCAACACTGAAAGTCTTTTTTTTTTTTTTTTTTTAAGAAAATAATTTTTATTTGATTGTTTTTCCATTTAAGCTGGTTCTCTCCCTAATAATGAAGACAGGGAGGAACAACCCTACCTTATAAAATACTTGCTCATGCTGAAATGTTGAGAGATATAAAGATCCACTCTTGTGCATTGTCCTGGACAGGAGTGAGCTTGCTGGTCACATTGTGTGGGAGAACCTGGAACTTTCCCAGGTTTTTCTTGTGTAACATCAGCGCTATATGTAGGGCAAAATGTGTAAGGTAATATAATGAATGACCTTCAAAGAGGGGTGAATATTTCAGGAGTGAGAGAGGGGTCTCATATAGACCTGTGTTGCCTTTTCTCCCCTAAATTCCTTAGCCTCCCAGTATTAGCCTGTGACTTCCAACATCTTTGTCTTCTGTTCTTTTCTTCACAAAACGACTTTGTATGCATCATCACCTGATTCTTCTGTTTCTTCTTTTGTCTCTTTATGAGGATGAGTAGATGATGGAAATTTTCTTTGTGTACCAGCAAAAACTCTTTTTTAAAAAAAATCAAAGTAGCAACTGCAGGATTGCTTAGGCTGTCCAGTGTGAGGTCTCCACTGGCACGCATCATTTTTAATATTTGATGTTGATCCTTTGGCAGAAGCAAAGCCCCTGAGATTCAGAAATAACAGTTAGCTATAGCAGTCCCTAGACTACAATGTTAGTTGCCAGCTAGCATGAAGTAATGTATTGTGGGGTGTATTAGTAGAATTTTGTTTTTATGCCTCACCCCAGGGATTTAGAAAACTGAAGCAATGTATAAAAGAAAAAGAAATTAGGTCTTTGTACATGAAACAATGATATTAGTAGTTACTTAAGTAGTGTCTTGGGAATAGACCATTTGGTTAAGTGAACTAAATTCTGAGGATTTATTAAACTTCTTTGGATTTAAGGGAATACCTACAAAAGCCTAATGTCTCTGCTCATTAACTGAGCTCCCAAGATTCAAAATTAATAGCAAATTATGGCATGTGAGCTGTCTTTCTAAAGCTACTGTTTTTTTCTTTCACCCTTCCTTATAGAGGCTCTTTGACTTGTACCAACCCCCTTACAGGTCACCTGTAGGTTGGTGGCTGTCACCAACATCATCTTTGCCATTGTGACGGGCCATTGACTCTCAGTGCAAAGAGCACATGACTGCTATTCATGGATCCACCCATGGATAGAATCACCACTGGTTTCCTGGCACTTTCCTCCCCACCCATAGTTTTGTCATGGCCAATAAGACATTTAGATTACAGTAGGATGTTTAAATATGAGTTGCTGTGGTTCGTGGGGCAATAATGTCCCTCAGTGCATAGCCATACCTTGTGATTGACCATGCATCCTTGGATACTGGATTTTGCCTTGCCATAAACATTTTGGCTGGAAACTTGGTTGTCTACGTAGGAGCATGGGTATGCAGGTGAGTTATGTTAAGTCTGCGAGGGGAAGGGAGACAGAGATCCGACCTGAGGCCAGCTGACCTGAGGCTTACTGATTCTCCAGGGGGGGGAGGTTGGGTTAGCCTTACCCAGGGCTGTCCACCTACAGCACACTACTTTGTTGACAGTGTGCTGCTCATTCCTAAGCTGTGGCTCTTTCCTCTTCCTCTTCTCCTGTGCAGACCACCAGCCAGACTGAGTTGGAGAACTGGATCACCGCCATCCACTCTGCCTGTGCAGCTGCTGTTGCAAGACACCACCACAAGGAAGACACGCTTCGGCTCCTGAAGTCAGAGATCAAAAAACTGGAGCAGAAGATTGACATGGATGAGAAGATGAAGAAAATGGGTGAAATGCAGCTGTCCTCCGTCACTGACTCAAAGAAGAAGAAAACTATATTAGATCAGGTAATTGTTCTTCTATGTTTAGACCCCAGCAAACTTGTTAGGGCTTTACATATTTTATTTTTGCTGCCTTGGAGTCAAGAAATGTCATCTCTTATCTCCCCGTCAACCTGTCATCCAGGCTGCTCAATTTTTTATTGTGACTGCCAGTTTCCTTCACCCTTTGTTCTCAGTTGATTGTTACAAGTGAAAGGGAACAAGATAACATTGAGTGGAAGACAGAAGTCTAATAGGATCCTTCCTGCTTCCACCAATGGGGAGCTATTCTGGGGATCCATCATTAGGAAGCCTGCAGTTGCATTCCCCAGACATGGCTGCCCCGAGGCGGAGACTCCTTGCAGCCCCCAGTGTGACATTTATGATTGGAGAGTGCAGTTGACCTGAGCTCAAGCTCTCAGGGGATTCATCTGTGACTTCAGTAAACTTAGAGTGCTAAATTGAGAAAAGGTGAAGTGTGGTTTATAAAAATGTATACAGCCATTCCTTAGGTATCTATGTGACTTTTGGTTGCAGGACCACCGTAGATACCAAATCGAAGGATGCTCAAATCTCTTACGTAAAATGGTGCAGTGTTTGCATGTAGCTCACACACATCTTCCCCTGTGTTTGAAATCTGTGTTCCTGGGATTGCAGGTTAGGTTAGCTCTGTTGTTTAAAATGCCTGCTTGGTCAAACTTGGCCAGGCCCAGGGGGCTGTGGTTCAATCCCCAACTCCATATGCCACACCAGACCCACTCTTGAGGCAGCCTGAGCTGGCCAAAAACTAAAAAAAATGACATCTGTATTACTTTTGATGTGTCATACAATGGAAATACTATGTAGAAAACAAGATACTATGTAGAAAACAAATACTATGTATTGTTTACATAATAATGAGAAGAAAAGTACATTTTCAGTATAGATGCTATAGGGATTTTTTTTTTCACTGTTGTTCATTTATTTTACAATTACTTGATACTGATTTAAGGTTTTGTCCTAATGCCTATGAAATAATTTTATAGATGAATGGTATTTAAATGATTAAACAGCTAATGACATGAGTCAGCCTGTGACTTTTGACATACTTTTCTATTCCATCACTATGTGCTCCATTGTTGTAGGCAAAATTCACACAATTTACAACCATTTTAAAGTGAACAGTCCAGTAAGAGTCAGTACCTTCACAGTACCGTAGCCATCACCTCTTTCTAGCTCTGAAACATTTTCATTCACCCCCAAAAGAAACTCCACAATTGCCAGGCATTTGCTCCCTGGCCCCTGGCCTTCTGTCCTTACCGATTTGCCTATTTAAGTTGTTTCCTATGGATGAACTTACATAATACTTGCCCTTAGCGTCTGGCTGCTTTCATGTAGCATGGCGTTCTAGAGCTTGCTTATATTACAACCTATATTCGTGCCTACTTCATGTCTGTTCTTTGTCTGGTGTTATTCCATTGTACATACACACCACAAGGTATTATTGTCTGTTCGCTGATGGGCACTCGAGCGATTTCCTCCTTTGGGCTATTTGAATAACGATGCTAGAGACCCAGGTTATGCTAATGCTGTACTTTTTCAATCAAGGTTAGAAGGTAGAGTCTGAGTATTGTTCATCAACTGCATTGTTAGTAATGTCACAAAGCCTTCTCTCTGTCCCAGGCCCTGTACCTATTCTCGCATTATCTTAGTTAATCATCACACCAGTGGGTAGGTGTTGTTTTCCTTCCAATAAGGGAATGTCATGGATACACGCTATGTTTGGAACTGTATTCCAGTGTCTGGGTCTCTACCATCTTTTGTTTTCCACTTCGAGCCATCTGGTATTTTGCCCTCATCTCTTCTGTAATGTTCTTGGTCTCTTTGCTTTTAGTTCTCCTCTCTTTTCTTCTCTTTATAAAAAGCTACCCCTTAGGAAGCCATACCCATTCTCTGGTGCTGGGAATCCCTGCCCGTATCTCAGCCACAGACGGCTCTCATCTCGGCCCATCTGTACCTGGGCAGCACAGAGTAACTAGTCATATGCTTTCTGTTTTTATGCTGAATTCTTGGCGACAGGTCTTTGCCAAGAAAGTATACATAGCTAAGAAACTTAGGGTACCTATTGTTTTCCTTTTCAAGATTATAATTAGTACTTTTGCAGTATACAGATTTGTAAGGTTTGTACAAGGTGAAGTTGTTAACTTTTTTTTTTTTTTTTTTGGTCTTTTTGAGAAAGGGTCTTGCTGTTCAGTTCAGGCTGGCCTTGTGCTCACTTTTGTAGCCAAGGCTGATCTCGAACTCACACTGATCCTCCTGCCTCAGCCTCCCAAGTGCTGGGATTACAGGTGTGTGCCACCACACCCGGCAAGTTGTTAACATTTGCTTTCTCTTTTCCTCACCTTTTCTCATATTTTTACTACCGTAGATCTTTGTTTGGGAGCAAAATCTTGAACAATTCCAAATGGACCTGTTCCGGTTCCGCTGTTATTTAGCTAGTCTCCAGGGCGGGGAGCTGCCAAACCCCAAAAGGCTACTGGGTTTTGCAAGCCGACCAACGAAAGTGGCGATGGGCCGCCTCGGAATCTTTTCTGTATCATCGTTTCATGCCCTGGTGAGTAGAAGCTAATGAATGTTTGAAAAATATTTATGATGATGCTTTATCCTGAATAGGAGTTGACAGCAGTCTCTGAAGTGTTTTCCTAGTTTACTGCTATGTGTGGATTTCTGAAAAGCCCTTCCTGTACAGTGGATTCAGATTTTCCTTTGAATCTATTTAGAAACATTTTACTTGTGCACCTTCTGCTGGGGCATAAATTGTTGTGCAAAGAAAATGAAAATGGCGTTGTTTTTTTGGTTACCTGGGATTGAACCCAGGGCCTTATGCAAGCTCAACAAATGTTCTGCCTCTGAGCTGTATACCTCCAGCCCTGCCATATAGTCTTAGCAGATCCTTGCTGTACTGTCTGGTGATTGCTCCTGTTAGCTATAGGCAGTGCTGCCTTTTGAACTGAGATGCATTTAAAAATGCTTATCGTTATGTTAATGGTGAGTGGGAGGCTTTGTCTCATAAATGAAAACATTCTCATGTTTTTTCTGTCTCACATACAACATATATTAAACACAGATCTCTTTGGAGGTCTCTTGATTTATTTTTATCATTTTTAAAAAAATGTATTTAGTACAGGATTTACAGGGTCTCACTACTCAGATCGGACTCCTAGTGATCCTCCTGTTTTCAGCCTCCAACGCGCTGGGGTTACAGGCGGGTGCCACCATACCCAGTCTTAGTTGCTGTCTCAGTGTGCCTCAGGGGTAGGGCTGGCACAGCACGCTCAGGATCAAGCCCCTGTCTCTGCGTGTCTGATGTGTTCAAGGAAGGCAAAGAATTCTCGTCATGTACCAGCTGAACACATATGTTCCTGGAGCAAGGACATTTTCCTTTGATCCCTAGAGCACAATATATATGGCTGTGTTGTATGTTTGTGATCTGTAATTTCATGTTCTTGCTAAATTGCAAACAGCTCTGTGTACTTTTGGTTTCTTCCTGCTGAAAAAAACACTGTGTAAGTAACATGCTTTTAGCCTATCCAAGTCGACACCCACTTAAAATGTACTACTGCACCTTAGCACATTTGCTACAGAATTAAATGTTAAGTCTCAGTTTCCAGGAACCACTTTGGAAAACCTCGGCTGGGCCTCTCTTGTCTTACCATGTCAGCTGTACCCCCATTGAATTCAGAGCTGTAATTCAGTCAGAGGCGTTCGTGCTCTTTATAAATAGATTAGCGCCATCATTCAGATAATTAGGGGTAGATTTACATTTTTAAAGAAGTCTTAAACCGATTTCTGGAGTTATTAAAACTGGCATCCTGATTTGTTCTGCTAATTACAGCCCTGCTCTTGGCCTGCCTGCCTACCACCTCTCTCTATAGCTATTATGTCTTTTATTTTATTTTATTTTTTTTTTTTAGCAATGGTGATGCAAAGCTAAGGGATGAATAAGTCTTAAAAACAGTTTTCACTTAAGGCACTATCTAGGCCTGTTTCTTTGAGATTGTGTTTTTCCCAAAAAAGCAGGATCAAAATTGTTTATCTTCTTGTCAGAATGTCCTGGTCAAGGGAACTATTTTTGTTAAGAAGGCTCATGATGCCTCTGAGACACTGTCTGTACCAACTCTGCATCTGTTGCACTCGGTCCTTTTACTTTGGCTTAGTAGAATTTGGAGCAAATGCTTTCACCTTATACCTAAAACTTACATACCCGTTATTTTCTTCCAAGCCAGCGGCACTCACTGCTCTGGCTCTGAGACAGGCAAGTAAAAGCCCGAGCATTGCTGTTCCCTGATTTATCTCCAGCCCTTCTGATTCCCCGTTGCCGTGTCTGTGACTGCTGTGTACTTTCCCTTTGGTGGCAGGCTGCTAAACTCCAGCCAGTGGAAGATGGGCACAGGACAGTTATTAGCTCTCAGGGCTTTTCTTTTTTAAATTTTATTTATTTATTTTTTTTCTTGCTTCAGAACCTTTATTTGTTTATTCACTTATTTTTTATGGCCAGCTCAGCCCGCCCCGAGGGCGGGGCTGGTGCAGCACGTGGTGCCAGGGATCGAACCGCTGTCCCTGAAGCCGCCCAAGCTTTCCCAAGCAGGCGCTCTAGACCACTGAGCCATCCCACGGGGCCCCTCTTAGGGCTTTTCTTTTGCTGACTTTATTCATTTGTTGTTGCAGTGTGGGAGACTGAATGTACCTTGCACGTGCTTAACAAGTGCTTTACCTTTGAGCTACAGTCCCAGCCTCTGGTCTTTAAAACCCAGTGGTTTTAAAGAAGAATATTTAATTTCATTTTTCTAACTCTCCCTTCCTTTTTCTCTTGCTAGGTGTTTCAAGACTCTCTTATGTGTCCTTGCCAACTGATCTTTTGCATGAAAGATTTCGCTTGAGACAGAACAAGCTAGGCAACTGTGTTGGGTATCTGTTCCTATCTTCTGTTTCAGCTCCTAGGGAACATCCAGGGTAGGGAATTTTACAGTCTGGTTAATAGAATTTTTTTTTTTTTTTTTTTTTTCTGTCCTCCCCATGTCATTTGACCCTAAGCTTTTTTTTTTTTTTTTCTTCTCCCCTTTGCATTTGAAACACTCTTCAATTTACCCTTTGTTCAGAATTTTTTTCCCCTCTTTTTCAGTGGGGCAGTGGGAGGAGGGGGAGGTGTGAGGGGCAGGGGGCACAGGGGAGGGGTTGGAGCTACAATGGAGGTCCCATTTAGTAGGAGAGCTTCCAGGAATGCTGAGTGATTTGGCGCAATTAACTGAAGGGTCCCTGCTGTACTCTTTGAAAAAAGGTTATCATTGTTCTTGTTTGCACAGATGAGCTGAATGATAGAGTAATCAGGTGCCAGCCACAAAGGGCAGCATTGTCTGGGCAGAGATAATTGAGAAACTCTTGAGCTCTCTGGTCAGTGCTTCTTCTGCCAGCCCTTTTTCTACATCCCTTTGCTCATTTTGAGTCATTGTTGTCCTGGGGGTAGTGGTGACTCTTGCAGTTTACACGGCCCCAGCAGTTGGGAATAGCTGCTATAGCAACCTTAAATACAGTGTTTATTCAACAGACTAAGCTATCCGGTCAGCTGGTCACTGAGAGTATTTGTGGGTGTGTGAGTGTCTCTTTCATGTGTTTCTTTTTGCTTAGATTGAGAACTCAAGAGTTACTCTAGGTTACTTTTAATACTTAATATGAGTGCTATGTAAATAGTTGTGATAGTGTATTGGGAAGGGATTAATGATGAAAAAAGTTTTTACATGCTCAAGACAAATGAAATTTTTTATTTGGGATATTTGCACTCTGAGGTTGGTTTGATCCTGAGATATATAGCTGTGTGCTAGGCTGCCATGTGCTGTGTGTGTGTGTGTGTGTGTGTGTGTGTGTGTGTGTGTCTCTACTTAGGACTAGATGTACTTGTTTATAAACAGGTAGACTGGAGATCAAACAGGCATCTTTTTCTTTAGGATTTTAAAATTTTACACCCATTAGTCAGTATTTATGTAGTCTTATATTTCTGTGTGTGTCAGCATTTCTGGTTTAATCCTTTTATAACCTTTGATTACCTTTAACTTAGAAAGTGGTGAAAATAAAGAAAAGTTTTAATGTATTTAATGCTGCCTTTTGTTTTGTGGTTCTTGTTCCACCAAACACCTTGAGAATAATCATAAAGATCTTTCTTTCAAAAAAAAAAATTAACCACAACAAAAAACCTTTCTTATAAAAATTCCCACAAGTGTGTTGGTAACCAGTGTTTATAGCTTGATTTTTTTTTTTTAATGTACTTAGCTGAGAAAATGCACAATTTCTCAGCTCCTTTATCTTGCTGTCTTCATTTGTGATCAAAGCATTCTCCCCAAGCCCTGGCAAAGAAGCTCTGCTGATTCCTGTCTTTAGTGTACATGGTGGCTCTTGCCCGTATGCCCATGGGCCCTCGGCATGGCTTGCGCTGTTGAGACCCAGGGGCGTGTCTGGGAGCCAGCCTGCTCACTGCTGGGGAGGCCTCATCTGTTAGCCAATGCTACCTCATCCCTAGCTGCCGGTTGGCATCTGTCACATAGGGAGTTGCCTGCGTGGGAATCTGCAACAGGCAGGCTCTAAGACATTCACCTCCAGCAACAAGTTGCCAGTGAGGGAATTTTGTTTCAAGTCTTACTTGCTAGACCTCCTGCCACTCCCTTTGTTGAAAGGCAAAGCTGTGGGTGGCCTGTTGGGGTTCCTGGCAGGAGTCCCCTTTGGTTCCTAGGACTTAGCTTACAACCTGTAGGATAAAGTTCACACCAGAATTTTCTGTAAGAACTTTATTGGGGTTTCAGACATTCTGTATAAACAGTTAACACATTGGCAGCTTTAAATTTGGGGTTGTCCCCTTCTGAAATGTTACTACTATTTGGGAGACATCTCAACAGAGGTAGCTTTAAAAAATACATGTTATTTCATGTTCACCCAAATGTAGGACATTATAAGCTACAGACATCTGGTGAGGTGGCTTTACCTCACAGGTAAACCTGTGTCTGGGGACACAGGTTCTCTCTGTGTTGTTGCTCTGCTGTTTGAAAGACTTGTTTTTACCTGACACCCTGTCCTGCAATGTGGACCTCCTGGTCACCAGGGAGGCATGCCTGGGATAACAGGAGGCCTCCTTCTCTTGAGGGCAGTTCCTGGAAGGGGCAAATAAGCTCTCCTATTTATACCCTATGGGACAGAAGCTTAGCACGTGCCCTGTTGTAACCCAAGGCAACTTGCACTTCTGGCTGTGTGCTCAGCTACATTGGGCTTCTCCAAATGAGGAGGAAAAGGCAATGGCTTACTTGCCTAGTAAAAAAAAAAAACAACTGTCTATATCCTAAGATGACTAAGTAGAAGAACTTGGTAATTGCAGATTCAGTATGAAATCACAGGATCCCAAATCTGTTGTTTTCCCATTCTTTTCGCAGGCCTTCAGCATAAGTTTTCATTAGTGCACAGGAATAGCTCTGAAACATTTGAGGAGAATCTCAAGAAGTCCACAGCTCGTTGAACTTGATGCTTTAATTCTTTTTTTTTTTTTTTTTTTTTTTTTTTTTTTTTTTTTTTTTTTTTTTTTTTTTTTTGTCTTTTTGAGACAGGGTCTCACAGCAGTTGAGGCTGGCCTTGAGCTCACTTTCGTAGCCCAGGCTGGTCTCGAACTTGCACCGATCCTCCTGCCTCAGCCTCCCGAGTGCTGGGATTACAGGTGTGC
The DNA here is from genome assembly GCA_004027025.1 of Myocastor coypus. Classification (NCBI taxonomy): domain Eukaryota; kingdom Metazoa; phylum Chordata; class Mammalia; order Rodentia; family Myocastoridae; genus Myocastor; species Myocastor coypus. The sequence continues at coordinate 72,820 of PVJA010001607.1, read as the reverse complement.
GCCACCACGCCCGGCTTGATGCTTTAATTCAAGTCTGAGACTGGAAAGATTTAATTCTTGGAAACATTGCATATGTACTTTATTAATACTTAAATATTTATATTTTTAGTGATGATTTCCTACAGAGATTGAGTTTGCCAGCCTTTCTTTTCTATCTTAAATACATGAAGGGCTCCAAAGTTTGAATGCTTCTGAGGCGTGGACGAAATGCCTTGGCATTGGGCTGTCTGTGGGCTGGAATGAGAGAGGGATTTTTGAACAGTGGGACTGAGTGGGAACCTCAGAGGGCAGGTGTTGGTCCTGATGCCTGGTTGCTACTTGTCTCTGTCATTGTCAGGTGGCAGCGCGTACTGGGGAAACTGGAGTGAGAAGACGTACTCAGGCCATGTCCAGGTCTGCCAGCAAGCGAAGGAGCAGGTTTTCTTCGCTTTGGGGTCTGGACACTACCTCGAAAAAGAAGCAAGGACGCCCAAGCATCAATCAGGTAGGATACAGAGCAGACAAAAAGGAACTCTATATAGACTGCTTTCATGGTTACCCAGTCAAGGGTGTGAGTGAGTGTGTGTGTGTGTGTGTGTGTGTGTGTGTGTGTGTGTGTGTGTGTTCCTTTATTGACAGTGAGTGTTATTTTAAGTCAGCTAATTGACACAAAGCAGCTAGTTGTGCTAGAGACTTTTAATAGATAATATACGTCTGCAACATTGAACTCTGCTATTAGTCTATCATCAAGCTACAGTCCCCCACCTGCATCCCTTCCAAATCCTGGTTAATTATAGACCCACTGAAAATGCACAATTCATCTTGAGCCTTCAAGATGGAGCAGGACCATGACAGGGCCCTGAGCACAGAGCCTTCTGATGTAGCAAGAAATTCCCCCTCAGCCCCCAGCCAGTATACTTCAGTTTGTTAGCTGCGCACGTCATGGTTCCTGCTGCAGACCTGGTTGCTCCTATCTCTTAGAAATGGCTGATCATTGTGATGCATAGTTTGTCCCTCTGCTGCACATTGTATAAACCAGTTGCTAATTAACAAACTATTATGCCTCTATACTTCCTGCTTGCTCATCCCATATGAGCCCTGGACCACCAGAGATCAAGGCCTGATACAGAGATTCTGATCAGTACCCACTAACATCAATACATCTGCCTCTAAATACTGGGAGGTGTTCTGGTGGTGTTTCTGCTTGCTGTTGCTTCTGATGCATCAACTGAGAAGACCAGCTGTGCTAAACCTCTTTGGATACCCGTCATGGTCCTCATGGATGGAGCTAGGATCCCTCCAGGCCCTGTCAGTATTTCAGTTACTTTTTACTCATTGCTGGAATAAAATATGTGACATCCAAAATTAAGGAAGGAAAAAAAAAAAAATTAAGGAAGGCAAGGTTTATTTAGCTCATACTTTGTGCAGTTTTTAGCCTATACTTGGCTGGCTCCCAGGCAAAGTGGCACATGGCAGAGAGCAGCAGTTCATGGCAGCAGAAAGTAGCGAAGAGCAAAACTTCCAGCAGGTTTTCCTCTCCTTATATTGTAAACAAACTACCCTGGGACTGGGGATGTAGAGCTCACCCAATGTCCATGTCCTCCTCTCCTATAGGATGAAGATGTTTACAAACTAAGAATCCTGGCTCTCTGCTGAGTCACTTAATTACACTTCTAAATTTCTCAAGTTGACATAGCCAGGACGATGCACCCTCAGATTTTTCCTTCCCCCTTGGGTGTCAGAGGAAGATTCCTGGCTCCTCACTTGAATGATTATATTATATCCCAAAGGAAGGAGGGTGGGATCTCTCTATCTATCTGTCTCCCTGGCTACCTGCCTGCTTGCCTGATTCTGATAAGATCTTGGGCATACCGCCGTTAGTCAGTCTGTTAGTCCTGCTCAGTTCAAGCAGAAGAGCTTGATCAATTCTTACTACTTAAGGCCACCCTCAAGGGGAGGGAGTTTGGAGTGTCTAACCTGTGAGGAAGGGCCTGCTGAGTGAATATGTAAGTGGCCTCGACAGCATAAGCAATAGGTGGCTCCATCTGTGCAGTAAGACTGAGAAGATCTGATCCCAGTGGCTGATTGGGCTCTGCAGTTCTGTGGAGGTTGACATATGGCATAGCAGAGACCTCTCACCCTGCTCATCTAGGTCAGGCCTGAGTTCCTGTGAGAGGTGCAGCTAGGCAGGCACCTGAATGGCTTCTTTTTGAGGGGCACTCATTCTTTCTGGGTTGCACCATTGTTCACAGGTAGGGAACATACACTGTGGGGAGGCAGAATGGGAACTAATTAGTTAAAACCCACAACCTTTGACTGCAGAAAATGGGCTTTCACAGTGTTAAAAATGAAACCAAATCACTCCATGTACCTCAAAGGAAGCCAAAAAGAAGGAAGAGTTTCATTCTTCTGGAATTCTGCCTTTGCACCCTCATGGGCTGCTGGAGTTACTGCCAACACTTACCGCTTCACTCCCCACTACTGATTCATCTCCCCATCCAGCTGAACTGGTTCCAGCTAGCCATTGTCTGAATTCAGCCACATAGTACCCCACACTCCCTGAGACACACCTGACCTGGTCAGTTGGGGTCATCTAACACCCACCCAAGATGACTGTTAACACTTCCTTCTAAGCTCCACATTTTGACTGAGGCAAAATTGGACTATCAGCCATGCCAAATGAACCTTAAGTTCTAGAAATTCTCCTCCTAGAGGTATGAACTAAAGATTCACCTTCAGGCCTGGCCATCAATCCTGCTGTCTCACCTCAACCCATGTTGCTGTCAGATGTCACCTGAAGCACAGACAGGCATCAGCCACACTTTAGCCGGAGAGACTTTTCATCACCTTGAGCAGGATCTCTGTACCATCAGCAATGCAGATCATCTTGTACTCTGCAAGGTTTTGACCCATATGCCCTTTTTGGACTGTATTAGCTTTAAAAAGATGCTTTTCTCTGCTTGCAAATTGGGTCTCTAACGCCCCTTCAGTTGATAAAATCCTGAGATAAAAGGCCACATCTCTTGGGCTCAGCTGCCATGAGAACTTCCACCTTGGCTCTGTACCTGTGTCGTGCACTCAGGAAAGCCATCTTAGTTGTCAAAACAAGCCCACAATGCCATCTGAGAGGCTCTTGGATTCAGCCCAAGCCAGAAAAGCTTTACCCTGTTCTGTCAGAGGACCTTGAGTCCACCTGTCAATTCATCAGCCCTCAGCTGCTCAGCCAGCCTTGAAGCCACCACCATTTCCAGGTCTGTCCCCTGCACCACAGCCTCTGCCCTCCTGGCAGCAGCTCTCTCTATTTAATGCTGAAGGTCACTGCTGTATTTTAGATGGGGCTCAAGCCTGGTTAAAGTCTGAAGTCCCACCGCTGGTTGATCCTAGCTCTGGGGAACATAGTTCTCCCAAATATGTCCACACTGGACTATAATGTGACAGAGGGCCATGAAGCCTTAGATCAGTACCACACTGCTCTCATGGAAGACCTCAAAGGAGGAAGCACGAAGCCAATATAGGTGCACCCACTGGAGTTCCCACTGAAAAGCAATTCTACCAAAGCAGATCCTGTGAGATTGAGGGGTACTTTATCAAATATGAATTCCTGTACCTTCTGAGTGCCTGATAGCTCTCCTGGGACATCACCAGGCACCCTCACACTCAGAACTTTTGTGTTGGACTTAATATGGACACTAACTGTACCTCTCAAGGAAGAATGACACCTACATCAGCGTGAAATGCCTGATAGTAACCCTGAAATTTTGAGAGAATCTGTTTCCAGAGACATAGATAAAGGACCCAGCCCTGGGGCTTGCTCACAGTCATGTACTTTGAATGATGGAGCTCTGTCCCAAGGTAACCCCCACCCACACCAAACAGTAAACTCCTGCTGCCTGCAAAGCCAAGCTGCGAGCACTGTCATCATGGCCTTCCATACACATTGCCCCAGTCTTCTATCACCCACAGCCTGCTAGTATACCTGCCTGGGCCTAAAGTTTCCTTCTCTGCTTTTAACTGGCTCCTGTGAGTCCTCCTTTCTTAACCTTTTCATAGAAGGACTCCAGTTGTGGACTCAACTTCCCAGAGTTTCACAGACTTATTTCCTCTTTCAGAAAGCATTTTTAATTACTGACAGTCAAGCTGCCTGCTGAAAAAAGCTCTGGTATAGTATGTGGCAGAAACTGGTTATAAGAAAGAAATTCCACAGATTTCATGGAGTGGCTGCTTCTATATGGTTACTCAGAGTGTCAATCCCTGGGAGGACCCAGTGCCCTGTCAGGGCTGCCTTGGCCCATGCCTACATGCAGTATTAGCCATCAAGAAAGCTGACAAACTCATCTTAGACTGGTACCCAACTGTTCAGATACCACATGGCTGTGCTGAGATGAACTGCTCTAAAAAATGGACTCCCTGGCAGATGCTGAGCACAGCCTGTTTATGGATGGATGTAGCTCTGTTTCCATTGAAGTCTGACAGCTGGATATGCTGTGGTAATCACCATGGACAAAATTCTTTGGCCAAAACTCTCCTCAGGGATGATCTACAAGCAAACTGCTATTTGGAAATCTGCCACCAACAACTAAAAATAATATGGTTCAGAGGCCTAAGCTCCTCTGGGCATCCAATTGACTGAAACATCTGCCCCAGAAAAACTTCACTTGCTATTCCAGGAAGATCAGAGCCAAACCTGCTCCCCCTGTTTTTCTCTGCAAGTGCAGGCCACAGCGCTGACACCCATACTCACTGGCACTGACCTCATTCATTATAGTGGACTCTTCCCATTTAAAGTTACAGATAGATAGATAGATAGATAGATAGATAGATAGATAGATAGGTTAAAAAGACCCACTATGTCTGTAGATGTTCTTATACACACATATAACCCAGGTACTTATTAACTGTGGCTACAAGTTTCAGAAATCTAGCCTAAGAAAATTTACCTGGGCAGCTCTTCCCTGGTTCACTCTGAAGAGGCAGTGCTGGCTGATCAGTGCACACATGCTGAAGCCCAAGGACCCAGTTTACAGGAGTGCTACAACCTATTTCTCTTGATTTTTGTGTCTTTTCAGGCTACTTACCCCAGTCCTTGTTTGCTTGCTTCCCTGCCAACTGTGTTTTCTTGCCTTAGACTCTACAGACAGTTGTCCCAAGAGAGTAAGACAGTCAGTCAAACAGTTGACCAATATTTGATGAGCATCCAAGGCACACTGGACATTCTCTTAAGGTAGATTAACTCTCTCACTACCTTGGGAGACTAATGTCACAGAACACATAGGCCTAAATTCTACTTGGGCCTTGTCTCAGAAGATCACAGCAGTAATATGACCAGCAAAGATTTTGCTGGGGAAACTAAAAAATGGGGAACATATAGCAGAAAACACCCTCGCCTCAGCCAGCGTACTTCAGTTTGTTAGTTGCCCAGGTCATAGTTCCTGCTCCAGATGTGGTTGCCCCAGTCTCTTAAAAACAGCTGATCCTTCTGCTGCACATTGCATAAACCAGTTCTTAGCTGACCAGCCATTCTGTTTCTACTTCTGCTTGTTTATCCCCTATAATCCCTAGACCACCAGTAATCAGGACATGATATAATGATTTTGGTCAGTGCCCACTGACATAAATAAATCTGCTTCCAGATCCTGGGTGTCCTTGCAGTGTTCCTGCTTGCCATTGCACTGAATCTGTTTCCAGCATTGGAATGAAGGGAGTCCCCAGAAAGACCTGATCGCGTCTTTGCTCCTGTCCTTCTGGGGTTGGCATTCAGTGGGCAGTTCCTCTGCCTATGGGAAGGAGGAGCCACAATCTACACTACTTAACCTCACCTTCAGGCATATCTGCTCAGACGTGAGGGCCACAAGGGGATCTCAGAACATCCTGGCTGCACAGCCTAGACCCATGCAGTGTGGGGCTCTGGTGCCCTACAGCCCTGTGCTTTCCCATCAGTCCTCATTTATGAGCTCAGGCTGCGCTCCTGGTGTTACTTCTCACCCCCCACTATTACCATCATCTTGAAGTTTCCATTTTAGAGACTAAAGGAACGTGAGCATTGATAGTTGTTCTGGAAGAAGGTGACAGTCAGACTGCATGTGGTGGCTGGGTAGTCAAGAAGCGAACATTCTGGAAGCTGTGGCCATTCTGAAAGCTGTGGCCTGGTTGGCTGATGTGACCTGCCCATGCCCTGTGGCAGTGCAAAGTGAGAAAGCTCTGTCAGACTTCACAGAAAGACCCCTCCCTGATTGCCCTGAGAATTTTGGCTTAGTTTTCTGAAGAAATAAAATTTAAAAAGAAATCTGTCCTCACCACTGATGTGCCAAGTTCCTTGCCTAATGTGCTCGTTGTTTAAGTACTGTAGATCTCTGTCTTTACGGAACCTGCAGGGGTCAGTTGAGCAGATGAGGCTGGGCGTGAGACTGAATTGCTTTGTGCTTTGCTCTGTGCACTCAGGAAGGGTAGTTCGTGGAGTTTGCTGCCATGGGGTTTGGTTGTGTAAATGGGAGGAAGCCTGTTTGCGGGAGATTCAGTGTGTGCACAGACCCACCACCCGGGAGACTTGAAGGTGCTGCACTCAACCTGCAGAGGAGATAGATCCACAGCAGCCAGCATTTGTCCTCCTAACAGAGGAGCTGGCATTGTTCTGTGCCCATCTTCAGTCTCTTCCTGACCTCCTATCTCAGTACAGGTCAAGACCTCTCAGTTTGGACTTCGATTCCATCAAAATGCCTGGTTTATGTCGTTCTGCCATTATCACCTGGTTACTTACAAACCTGTCTTTGGTATATATGTCTGAATTGAAATGAGGCCTAGAGACTCTTGCATATTCTTTTGAAAAAAAAAATCACAGAACATTGGAATACATAAATATTTCTTTCTTAAAGTAACAGTTCTTAAAAACTTTTCGCTTAGCCATAAGCAGTCTGATGTGAATTTATCCATTCATACAATACTCTGAAATGGACAAAAGTTGTTTCTGAATACTTTGTTTACACTGGGAGGGAGAGCCTCTTTTCTTTTTTTTTTTTTTTTTTTTTTGGTAACTATTCCCATTGTTGTAGTACTGCTTATTCAGTTTAGAACCAATACATAAAATTCCCTGTGCCCACGTGTTTGGGCATTGATTAGCTACTGGCACATGTACCCTAGTATGGTTTTCATCATACATTTATGTGACCAGGTTCCATTAAGTTTCCAAGGATAGACAGTTACCTAGCTTCTTACCTCTTCAGCCCGAGTGTTAGAATCTAGGGGCACTCTACCACTGAGATATTTTCCTAGACTTTTAAAAAAATTTTATTTGAGACAGAGTCTCACTAAGTTGACCATGCTAACCTAGAACTTGCGATCCTCCTAGGTTAACCTTCTAAGTACCTTGGAATACAGATGTGTACCACTGCATCACTAACAATTTTTGTTTTTAAATAAGACTTCTGTGCTATTTTGTGGTAAAAAAATACTGTAGATATCGTATCTTCTTAAGTTCTACTCAAGGAAGCAATAAAAAGCAAATTAATTATTTCTTATAGATACCCGATCAAGGTTAGCCAGTGGAAATCCTTCATTGCTTTTTGTGAGTTTTTCTAAATTTAGATGAATTTTCCAGATCCAAACGTGAACTCTTTCCTTGGTTTTGAATTATGAAAGATGTTGGAAGTCAGAGATGCACAGCGGCATGATTTTCACAGTCTGAACCCTGACTACTGTCACCTGCTTGAGGGCTTGGTGGAGGAGCGTCTGAAAACTGCTGTATTGTCCGCTCCTGGCACTGCCCCCTCCCACCCCCTTCCCATACTGAATTTGCCCCAGTGCCCAGCCTTCTTTTTCAACTGATCCTTTCCTGTGTGCAGGTGTTTGGAGAAGGAACCGATGCTGTGAAGAAATCTTTGGAGGGAATATATGATGACATTGTTCCAGATGGCAAGGTAAAAATAAACACGTGTTCCTTTTCTGAAAGTGCCACAGGAGCAGCAGCCTATGCACAGTGCATTGGTTCTTGGGACACTAAAATTAAGTAGATGTGATATAAAAACTGAAATGATCAGTTTTGGAAAGTTATGTAACAGCCCAGCGTGAGCTGAAGAATTGTCGTGTGTTTAAAACTTCGGGATAATGAGAACATTCTCTCGCTGACATACCATTTTCCATACTTATTATGTGAGGTGTGAATTTCCAACAAGAATATGAGAAAAGTGTGAGTTCTCAGGTAGCTGAATATTTTATGGCATCGCTAATTCCTTTTTACGTACAACTTTTATTCCCAAGGGGTGAGTTCTTATTGCTCTGCTCTCTGCCCACACACAAGCTATTTCGCTCCCATTAAGTTTAGAGAAGTGTTCTGATAGTATGTTCTTTTTTAAAAACCACATTTGCCTCCCCAGTTAAGTATTTTGTTAAAGATTCACAGACTTAGTTCCACTTTTTCTTGAATTTAATAGGAGATTCTAGGCCGCTCTGATGGAAGGCCTAAAATGATATTATTATCCTTCTTCCCTTGGCCACTATTTTTCATTCTAAGTTAGTGGATGCCCTTAGTTTTCAAGACCCCAAGGGTAGTGCCAGCAGCCACTTTGTTTGTGGTCCTAGTGCTGACACCATGACCTGAGCAGAAGGCTCTGGTTCTCAGGATCAGTCTGACAACTTTGGCTCTTGGTTGCCATGTGTCTTAGTTACTTTTGTCTCATTGTTGGGACAAATACCCAACACTCGAAATGAAGGAAGGAAAGGTTTATTAGCTCACAGTTACTGGAGATTTCAGTCCATACTTGGCTGGCCCAAGGCTGAGTGGAACAGGGCAGAGAGGCATCCATTTGATGGCAGCGGAACAGCAACAATTGTGACAGAGGCAACAGAACAACCAGGGGAGCAAAGAGCAACAGCGTGAGTCTGTCTCTCTTTTTAAATTACATCAGGCTCTCTGTCTTAGCCTATCCACCTTAGGCTATACTCATAATCCCAGAAGTTCTAAAAACACATAATCCCAGGGATCATGGATCAAGTCTCAAACCCTACATCAGTAATAATTCACATAATTCCAGTGGATCATGGATCAAGTCTCAATCCATAGAAGTCCCTGCCCCATGACTGCATGAGGCTTTGTGGGGACAACTAGACATAAACCATAACACCATGCAACCAAGTAGTGTCACCCGGAGATGCCTCAGCCCTGATTTTAGAAGGGGCTGAGCCTTAGAAGCCAGAGTGCACAGGGGAGGTTGGACTCCTCCTGGCTGAGAGGGAGCAGCAGAGTGTAAGGGGAAAGCCTATCCTTTCTCTCCGACCAGCCTGCCTTGGATTATGTCATACCAGATACAAATGCACCTGTCTTCAGAAATAACCAACAGTGGGGCCTCTGTGCTGAGATTTCATGAAATTAAACTATGGCACAGTCACTTCTGCAGTTAACCAGCGCATCTTGTATGGCATCATTGCACACTTCTGCTTTGCAGCCCTAGGGATTCACCCTGGGACCTGCAGATTGAGCTGTATTGCCAGCCCTTTTTAACTTTATTTTGAGATAGGGTTTTGCTGAGTCACTGCAATGCCCTGGCTAAAGCTTGTAATCCTCCTGTTTAAGCCTACTAGAAATGCTGGGATGATTATTTTTATACCCTTATAATAATGGGATATTCTGTTATACATAGAGACTAGAGAAACTATCAAAGATTTTCCATTGGATTTCTGTGTAGCTCTTGGGGTCTTTCTTTCTTCCTTTTCTTTTCTTTTCTTTTCTTTTCTTTTCTTTTCTTTTCTTTTCTTTTCTTTTCTTTCTTTCTTTCTTTCTTTCTTTCTTTCTTTCTTTCTTGATATCTCTTTTTTCCTTCTCCTGCCCATGTTAGAATGCCTTGCTTACAAAAAAACAGTTTAGGTGTAAAACTTGGGCTGATCCAGTGCTAATAGGCACTTATTTAATGTTGTAAGTAGGAGCAGTGGGAAGATTCCAATTATGGTTAATGGGATGTAGGCAAGTTGATTGCTTTTTGACAATCTCTTCCCTGAGGTCTGACTTATCTGCAAAGGCAGCAGTGTTCAAAGGCAGGCCTGCACTTGTGTTCCACAAGTGGTTTTAGTTTAGTAACCATTACTGACCCCCCCATCCACCCCACTGTTGGAACCGGTGGTGGTCTTTTCTTTTTTTGAAATGTATGGAAATGGTTATATTGCCACCTCTTTTTATTTGAAGCTTTTTTCTTCTTGTACATGATGAGCATGGGCCTTGGTTCTTTTTTTTTTTTTTTTTTTTTAATGTATTTGGTACAGGGTCTCACTGTGCAGCTCAGACTAGTGATCCTCTTGCTTTCAGCCTTCCCAAGTGCTGGGTTTACAGGCCGGTGCCACCATTCCCAGACTCGGTGGTTGGTTCAGCTGCCCAGGTAACAGAGCCAGTGTGACATGTAGTGCCAGAGATTGAAGCCCAGTCCCTGCTCTAGCTGACGGGTTTTGTTTCTGGTAATCTATAGATATTTACCAGTTGGTGGCTTAGTTATAAACAAATACTGATGTTCTTTACTTGATGCTCACTGACCATCCCTTGTATGTTGGAATCTAACATAAATCTTTCCTTGTCTTTTTCACTGGTTTCTTAGTATTTCAGTGACCTATGGGGTCTGCTTTGGCCATTTGTCTGGCTTAGGTTTAGCCCAGGTGCTAACGAGGCTAGTGCAGCCACCCTTGCCTGTTCCCAAGGGTTCTGCTGCTCCCAGTCCTCAGGCAGGGTGATGGATGGCACAGCAAGCACGGTCTCCTACGTGGCCTTACCACCGGCCCTTTTGTTTCTTACTCTGACGTGTTTGCAGCACACAGTGATTACATCCATTCTTTTTGTGTCCTCCAACCCCATGCCACCTCTTGTTACCGCTTATTTCCTCTTGACTGACTTAGAAAGTGTTTGCCTCCCTTTTCCCTAGGATTTGTCTTTCATCTTGCTCTTTACCTTATTTCTACTTAGGGTTTTCATATACAAGAACCCATACGATATTTAAGCTTCCGGAGCCCTCAGAACTTCCTCTGAGAAGTGGCGCCGTAGACAGCAAGATGAGCCCAGAAACAGTTCTACCTCTTGGTACCTCGTACTTAAAGCATTGTCATTCTGAAACAGTTTCCTTAGGGCCTCAAGCTTTGAAGTATAAACTAGTTCACATGGCACATATTCTTATTAGTGGAATTCTTTCCTGAAAACTTATACTGAGTTTATAGGAGAAATAACAGCATAAAACTGAGCTGAATGGGTAACTCATTTCCTTCATTCATCTGGATTTTGCTACCTCTTCATTCATGCCGTGTTCACCTACCAATGCTGCAGATGAGGTGGGATCCTGCCCTAGCTCTGAAGCCTGGTGCTCTCTGCTCACGTCCTACCATAAAGGTCCTTTCTCAGTGTCTTCAACCTCTCCCCCTGTGGCACATTTTCTTTTCTGAGTTGTTAGGATGGGTATCCCCGGATCAATGTGCGGGTCTCAGGTGGTAGGGGTGGTCTGCTGCCGCGCTGTTCACCGCCCTTCTTGTTACAGAGGGAGAAAGAAGTGGTCTTACCCAGCGTCCACCAGCACAATCCTGACTGTGACATCTGGGTCCATGAGTATTTCACTCCATCCTGGTTCTGTCTGCCCAATAATCAGCCAGCCTTGACAGTTGTTCGGCCGGGGGACACTGCACGGGACACCCTGGAGCTGATTTGCAAGGTATGGAGCTACTTTAGGTTGTTCCCCTAAAGAAGATCAGAATTGGTGGGGGGGGGGCAGATCTGGGAGGGTGCAGATGCAAACTCAGTCACACGGGAGAAGAGGGTGCTTCACTGCACCTGCATCCGCTTCCGAGCTGTATCGCATCCCTTTGTGATAGCGTGCTCAGTAGTGTAAGTGGCTTCCTCTGCTTTGTAAGGACAGGGACTCAACTAAGTAGCATCTTTCAGTGAGTGTGTGTGATAGATTTTCAACAAGGATATTCATGCACATAGTTTAGAACATTTAACAATAAACAGTATGTTTGCATGTGTCATGGGGCACTTCCCTCACAGAATCCCAAACATTTGATGTTTGTCTTTCTATTTTGTTCCTACACCACACATGCATGTGTTTGACAACATCATCTTCTGGGGACTATTTTGTGACCTGCTTTTGAGTCAGCAGCTGACACAAGGCTTCTTTTAAAGTGGAGAATAACTGAAGTGAGCACAAGTTTGACCTTCATGGGTGAGAAATTCCTCTTCCTAGGAACACTGAGTTAGGCTGGGCCACATTCCTTTGCTTTAACTTTAAGACATAGAAAAGTCTAGATCTTTTTCAAAGTCACTCTGTTTTCATTTTTTTCTGTCTGCAGAGCAACCAGATGAATGCCCCCGAGTGAGGGCAGGAGGAGCAGAAAGGAAGGAGCTTTTCTTGTGGGCTTGTTTTTATCTTTTAATGTTGTAGCTAATAGCAACAGTGGTCTTTGTGTATAGTGATCATTCTGAGGAAGAGCAGTTACTTTTCCTGTCTTATACACAGAGAAAGAGAGGCTCAGTGAGCTCTAGTTATATCACTGTCTGTAGCCAAGGAAAGACTGAGACCAAGTCTGGCTGCTCCCAACCTGGTCAGTCCCCTCGACTCTGTTGGTTCATCTGGCTTGGAAGGTCTAGAGTACATTCCTAGGGGCATAATCTGGCTGCAAAAGGGCAAGTAGTCAGGCATGCACTGGCAATCAGGAGGCTGAGGCAGGAGGATTGCTGTAATTCCAGCCTGTGCTATGCAGTGAGCTCTAGGCCATTGAGACCCTGTCCTAGAATAAAAAGGAAAGTAAAAATCTTTTGTATCATAATTTTATTCAAGAAGTTAGATAAATAAATTGATGCTTTTAGAAAGAGTTCATCATTGAAAACATGATTTGAAAGTACTGAATAACTTTCATTACCTTATCTTGACAGGTATACCTGTAATTCTACAATCAGTATATATATATATATATATATATATATATATATATATATATATATACACATACATATTTTATATAGCTTTTATGTTATTTGTATGTTTTTGTTATTTATATATCCTATATTTGTATATTTATATATAAAACATCTAAAATAAAATAGGTTAATGTGAATAAAATATTTATTTTAAATTTTAAGAATATTTTTAAAGAAACAGGCTAGTTGAGCCTTTGTAAACTGGGGAAAATGGAAGGGTCCAGCCGGAATCAGGCTGTCAAATAGCTGCATGTGGAGGGAAAGTAGAATAGTTACTTGTTTCAGGATGAAGCTAAAATCAGCCCCCACATAGGTATTAAAAATAAATGATACTGCTTTGCATGCTTTGGTTGTTCCATATATGTGAGTTCTAGCTTTTGAAGATAATGGTATCTCTGTTCATAATTTTTCATTTTAATTACTTAACAAAATAGGTCTACAGAAGATTTCTGCATTGCTTTATTTATAGATTAGCACTATTCTTTAGAGAACCATTAATATTCTGCACAGCGGTGGGAGTTATTCTCAGATCTGCAGCTCCAAGTGTTCTAAGTAGGACTCTGGCCTTTTTGCTGAAGTCAGCCTCTAGTTGTTCAGTAGAAGCTAAGGGAGTGATGGGTTGTGTTGTCATTGCCATCCCAATGTCGTCTTTAGATAAGGCTGTGGGGCTGTTCCCCTATAAAAGTGCTGATAAGCCCATGACATGCATGCCACAGTGGGCTGCTCAGATCACTGAAAGCTATAAAACCTGGCCCATCACTGCTATGTGCTTATTGCTTTCTCTTGAAAGGTGTCTGTTGGCCTCACTAAGATACGACAAATCCCTTTCTCTACCAACAAAAACCCATACTGCCCAAAGATCCCTGGGTTTTTATTTTTTTTCCAAAAACATAGAAATATAAGCGCAGAGAATGAATGGGGTGTGAAACAAGCTTATATGTCATGAGTTTAAAAATAGAAAGTTTGGTGCTGCACTTTAAGAAACTGATGTTCTCTGGAAAAGCATCTATATGGGATAAACGACATAGTGTGCCGAGAGCCAGGCATCTTGTAAAGCTTGCCTTTTCTATGGAAAATGCTGTGCTGTAATTCGTGGAAAGGAGGGTAATGTGGAAACCGTGCCACAAGTTGTCAATGATCTAATACAATGGTGAGTGGGATTTTGTCATTGATGTTTTTGGAGGAGGGATTGAAAGCAAAGATGAAAGAATGCATGTGTTTTGTTTTGTAATTGTCACGCTCTACATTGGTGATGGATACTTTTTCTCATATTTAATAATCAATCTCTTTCTCTGTCTCTTGCATTCAGCTCATTCTCTTTCCTATTCTCTCTGCCCCACACCATTTCCCATCAGTTTGCCATCTGCCATCTGATCACGAGTCAAGTTCTGGTATAGTAAATGTTTCAAGATCTCCATTTCATGTTACAGATGTTACTGTGGTGATTATTGCTAAATGCAGCAGGTAACTATGTTGATCCAGAGGTTTTAGATATATTCTTATGTTTGTAATAGCCATTCCTTCATACTCATTGATACTGTTCATATGCGTGACATGATGTCAGTTTTGTTTTAGGCTTTCACTGTGTAGGTTTATCATAGTTTTGCATCTTTTTAACAATTAATGATGTTTAAGAGATAAAAGATCATGTTGGCAGGTAGGGAAATAAAATCTCTGGAAAGTCTGCCATAACACTTTGTGTGTTGGTGAGTGCGGTGGGTTTCTGTATTCAACAACTATGAGTTTCACTGAAAGAAGAGAAATGGGAGGATAAAATATGATGAGTTAGAAAATCCATGTCAGTAAATTGTCATCTATTTTAATGGCTCAAATTATTTACTAAAATGATTACATTGTGTTTTTGTTATTTCTTCCCCTGAAGCACTTATGTAACATACTAATTTTAAAAATGATGCCAATTGACTTAAAATTACACTATGATAATATTTAGGAGATAATTTATAGCCACCTTGCTTCTAAATGAATCAAATGTTGTCTAAGTAACTTACGTAAATGTAAGCTGCAAAGCAAATCTGTGTTGTTTAAGTTTTTCTCTAACTGAATTTCTTGTTAGGAAGTTTTCTCTTCAATGTTTTATAGGTCGAAGGCAGGTCACATGTTTAGAATTACTATCCTAAAATATTTGTTAATATTTGCAATTCCTTCTGCACAAGAGCCTTGTGAATATGGTTGGGTAGTTATCCTTTTTTGATGTTGAGGAACATAAAAGACTTTTTTCAGAGTTTGGAGATCTGATTTACTTAGTTCATGAGGATTTGCCCTATCTCTATGAAAATTCATAAATCAGAAGCTTTGGCCAAAATGGGAAGGCACACAGGAACGCTGAACCAGTATCCCATCGTTACAGTAACTGTTTACTGACCAAACCCAGGGTTCCTGGGTCCCAAGTCAAAACATTTTTAACTTTTATATCTGTTGCATTTTGATGTTCTCAAGGAATTACTGTAATATAAAATCTGGAAAATATGATTGGGGAGGTGGCAGAAAGTATGCTTATTTACCATGTAGTATTCTTTTCTTTGTGCCGTGGTAAGCAGCATAAGCAACATGTCCCTGAAGGGGTCAGCACCGTGTCTTGAAGGGATGGTGCCGTCTTCGCATGACGCCAAGACCACCTGATGTCTTTGGTACCTGACAGGGCGCCCTTTCTTTCACACTGTGGTTTTAGTTCTCAGAGTTTCTGTTAAGTGAAGTTGCTATTCAGAACTGCTTTCCACAGGGCAGTGTGCTTAAGTGGCAGTATCTTTAAAGCATGTCTAAAATGTTTATTAATGATGATAAGATTCCAAGCCAATTTGTTCCTGTGGCTTAGACCCATGAGAAATGCATTCTCATTCCCTCTGCCTTCATCAGGAACAGATGGTGAACCAAAATTCGTTTCTGTTTAACAACTTCAGTGAGGACCTGGGTAGGTGGGAAGCGCTTGTAGGCCCCCCTCCCCCGCGCCTCCCAACCTCTGAGGAAAACCTCCTGTGCTTGTTGTATTAGCCTAACTATGGCTGTTTTGTTATTGTTCATTTATCTCAGTGACTGTCCTGAAAACAGTAGACAGCATGCCTTAGGACTTCCCTAGGCTTGCCTGTGAACCCTTACTATCTTTGGCTTCAGTGGCCCTGGGTATGTCAGATAATAGTATCTCGTCTCAGTACAGACAGGAGAGGATGCGAACCAGGTGCCTGTGAATGGCTTTGCAGAACGGTGTCAGTGGTCTGTGCAGCAGGCTCAGATGGTCTCTTTACTTGGGAATAAGATGCAGGTTAGGGTTCCCAAGAATCAGTGACAGAAACCTTATCACCCTGCTGCATGTTCAGGGGAAACTACTTTGGCTTTTCAACAGTGTGCTTTTGTGATAACATGGGATGTCTGGCCTGCATTTGTATTTTTATTTGAATTTGTGTATTTAAAATACTAAAGCATCATTTCCCCACTGGCTGTGTAGTGCACACCACTTTTGCATAACCACATTCCTGAGGACTGAATGCATGCTTGGACATCTGCTTCACAGTGACAGTGTCTGGAACACTTAGGAGTCTGTTAGATATGATTTCATTAGTATTATTAGAGTAGCACTAGAATGCAGTTCTTTTGGCCTTAAGAAAAATGCAAATATATAGCATGATTGTAATCCTAGCACTCTTGGAGGTTGAGGCAAGAACATTGCAAGATTGAGCTGGGCAAATTTGTGAATTAGCAAGACCTTGTCCAAAATAAAATAAAAAGGGCCAAAGATGGATTCAGAGTGAAGATTTTAGATTCAATCCCTAGTTGCTGAGGATGAAGTGAGATGACTACTATATCAGTGAAAATGTCATTTCATTAAGCTGGGCATGGGGGCAACTGCCTCTGGTTGCAGTGCTTCAGAGGCTGAGGCAGAGGGATTGCTATAAATTTGAGGCCAGTCTGGATGACATAGTGAGACTTTGATTCAAAGCAAGTTGTTTTCATTTCTCTTATTTTGAGATAATTCTTAAGTGTGGAGCTTTGAAGAAAATGTTTATATTTATGAAAAATTTCAACTTTATGTACAAGTTTAGAATAAGATAATGAGTTCCCATGTATCCATTATCTAGAACCTGTAATTATCAAACAGGTTTCATCTATTCATTTACTCACTCTGTCCTGTCAGCCTGAATTATTTCGGAAGCAAATTCTACCCAATTTACTTAATTTAAGGACTGGAGGTATAGAGTGATAGTAATACTTGGCTAGCGTGCTTGTGTTTCATCTCCAGAACTGAAAACAAACAAACAAACAACTCCAAGTCAGTTAAAATATTTTCTTTCTAACAGTATACATTCATGGTACCCATGTAACTTTTGAAGAGCATTTGCTTACTTTTACCTTTTTGTCTTCTTGACTATATGTTGACAGCTGTTTTAAGCCCATATTATTAGCATTGCAGTTTGCCAAAATCAAGCCAAGCATGATTTTTCAAATAAACAAAAACCAACTGCCCCATGCTGGACTAAAGGAGAAGCTCTGGAAGTCTGAGTAGCTGACTATTTTAAAACCATTTTCCTTGAGTAGACCACTCAGTGTGTTCTCCAAGTTGGGTGCACACCCGTCACTCTACCCCGGAGGATGTCACCTTCAGGGGTGTAAGTCAGACTGCCACCATCAAGCCTTACCTGCAGCCAAATCCCTTGCACCTGAACTGTTCAAACAACTACTCTGGTGCCCCTTGTGGTTTCACGAAACAACTTTGCTTGTGCACAGTGGTTACTTTTCACTGTAAACGTGTTTCTACCCTGCTGCTCATTCTTCCTGAGTTGGCTGTTTTGTCTGGAGTTGTATTTGAGGGGCTCTTTGATTGGATATTTTTTGGTTGGAAAATCTAGTGCTGAGGAGAACTGGGAATCAAATAAGAAGTGCAGAGGTGACCTAGGTAGGATGAGTTCAGTGATGGTGATTGTAAATCCCCACCTTGGGGTGCAAACCTTTTAAAAGGCATAGAAGCCTTAACCCTGCTTCCCGTAATGACTCTGTTGTTCTTGTGAGACGTGAATCTCTGTCATCCTTGCTATTTGCTCTTAAATGGACATTGTCTTTTCTTTTTCTCTCAGACACATCAACTGGACCATTCTGCTCATTACCTGCGTCTAAAATTTCTAGTAGAAAACAAAATGCAGTTCTACGTCCCACAGCCAGAAGAGGACATTTATGAGCTGGTAATGTTTATGACTGTTGTCTGAGGGCCTTCTGCAGGAGATTGTTTTCAAATTGTGTGTGTGTGCATGTGTTAATTGTAGCTGGTAGAGTGGAACGAGGTAGAAAATAAATGAGCTGCCTTCAGAGCTCTGAAGGTGCTGGAGATGGCCCGACTTATCACAACATTTCCAGAGTGGAAATGTCACCTCTGTTTTTCCAAGGATTAGTGCTGTGCTTCTGAGAAACACTGAAACCCAGAATTCCTTTTCAGATGGAATTTTAATCATAATTATTGGCTCACCCTGTGGACTGGACAGTCTTTTAGTTTAAATCAGATACTCAAATATCAGCTGGCTGTTGTCAGAAGATGAGTCTAGCTTCAACTTTGTGTGCTACTCATGTGCATATTGAAGCCAGTGGGTCACATCTTGTGAGTAGCTGGGTATGGTGGGACATGCCTGTGGCCTGAGTCCTCGTGATGCTGCAGAAGGAAGATTGCTGTCAGGTTGAGACCCGCTTGGGCTATAGAGTGAGTCCAAGGCTGGCCTGAACTGCATGGCAGACCCTCTCTCAAAACACATAAACAAACACAACCCTTGTAGGTGAAGAAAGCTGCTATAGTATATATCTTACTATATATTCCAGCTTGTTAGGCTTGTGTGCATGTATTTATGGGGAGGGACTCTTATGTGTGTTTGAGTTGGAGCAGATTTATGGGGCTTGAGCTCTGAACCAGTGCTAGCTTTCCACATTGGTTTTACTGTACTAATCATGTGGCATCAGTAAAATACTGGGAGACAGTATTTAACTTCTAGGAATTTGTAAGTTCAGAGATAAGTTTCTTAGTAGATTCTAATGGTGGTTGTAATAAACCAGTGATGAGTCCCTTCTTTTCTTAGCTGGGTGGTACAGTTTTCAGTTCCAATAAAGAAGGATCTGGGAACAAGGCGCCTGCATTTTGGAGATGTTCCCGTTCTGCTTGCTGTCTACTTAGTCATTCCTCAGGGGGCGCGGGCTGCTTGCGAGATGTGAGAATGCTCACAGGATGACTTCAGAGCCTCGCCACCAAGAGGGGAACTGAAAACTGAAACCCAAATGTTCTCTTTTTTGGAAAAGGGAAGCATGATTTAAAAATTAGTAGGAAATGATGTTTTAAGTCAGCTTCATTGAAGAACACTTTAAATGTAATAAAACTCTTACCAGTTTGAAGCATACAGTTCGATGAGTTTTGACAAATGTATACAGTCATGTTTCCACTACATCAGTCATGATGTGGAACATTTCTGTCATCCTAAAGGTTTCCTTAGTCCCCGTTAAGTGTGTTTTTAAGGAAATGGAAGAAGGTGTGCTTTAGGAACAGTTTTGCTATGTTGTGCAGTATGAGAGGACCGGACAATGGGTTGGTTTTCTACCGCCACTTAGTGAGTGCTGACAGAGGAAGCTCCACTGAACGGAGGAGCTGACAGAGCTGAGACATTGCTTCTTGGGCGTGGAGGAAAGAGTTTGTTGTTAATCCTCCAGGTGATCAGGGGAAATCTTTTTTTTTACTTAAAGTAGGGAACTGTTAGCTGGACGTGGTAGTGTTGCTTATCGTCCCAGGTACTTGGGAGCCTGAAGCAAAAGGATCAGTAGAGCCCGGAGCTTCAAGGGCAGCATGTGCACCACATTGGGATCCTGTGTTGGAGAGGGAGGTGGAGAAGGAAGTAGAGGGAAGGGAGAGAGGGGGACAGGCAGAGACACCGGGAAAGGAAAAAAGAGAATACTTTGGTAATAACACTGGAATGTCTGTTAGATCATGTACTTTCATCTTGGGGTTAGTGAATTTTTCACCTCTTAAATCACAGGATTAGACCCATGTCCCTCATATCCTAGTGCATATGAAGATAGTACTGACATTTGAGCTATGCTGTTTTTTAAAAAGTCATTTCGTTCATTCATTCATTCATTCATTCATTCATTTGATACAGGGTCCTGCTATGCAGCTTGGACTCATAGTGATCCTCCTGTCTCAGCCTCCCCAGCACTGAGATTACAAGTGTGCTCAACAGTCCTCAGTTTTGGTGGCTGGCACAGTAGCATGGCATAAGGTACTAGGGTTCAAACCTGGGTCCTTGTATTTGCCAGGAAGACACTTAGACTGCTATCTCCTGGAGCTATGTCTTTTGACATTTTATTTATTGACTGTTTATCCATGACCATTGCATGTTACTGTCTGGTATAGGAGACTAAGGTCTGCCAAGCTTGAACTCTTTGTGTTCTGAAGTTGCTATATATCTGCTATAGTCTTACTAAAGAGTATGAAGTATAGAGAAACCTTGATATTGTCTCATACCCTGAAAGTCTCCAGCCCAGAAATCCCAGAGGAAGCTAACACCATAGATTTCCTCACACTAGCACCTCTATTTTTATAGGGTTCATCACTAGGCTGTGTTTTCAGTAGCTGTGCTGCCTGGTGATAAACCTAGACACCTTTTCAGACATAGGAAAAGAGTGGAAAAAAAAAAAACAGAAAAAAATAAAAGATAGCTAATAAATAGGGAGATAGGGCCCGGCAGGATGGCTCAGTGGTCTAAAATGCCTGCTTAGGAAAGCTTAGGCGGCTGCAGGGACCACAGTTCGATCCCCGGCACCACATGCTACACTAGCCCTGCCCTAAGGGCAGGCTGAGCCGGCCATAAAAATAAACAAACAAACAAATAAACAAAAATTCTGAAATAAGAAAAAAAAATAGGGAGCTAGATCTTTTGCATCTTTAGAGTAACATAGCTATAAGAAATACTCTTAAGATTTCTAGATAATAATATGCTTATTTATTAGCTCATGAAATTACAAGGTATAGCAGTAGATCTAGTCGCTACCACTGTTTTGATGTACTCAAAAATATGTTGAGATACTAGTGTTTGATATCAGAGTAACTGCCATTTCTCTTCTTGAGAAAGTCACACACTCCAGATATTGCTGTTTGTTGCTTAGCCATTTACGTACAGTTGAAGGCAATGCTAACTTGTTGTTAAAGGTTTCTTAACATACCAGGTTTTTTCTTCATCATCCAAGTTGAATCCTATCCCGAGCTTCCTTGTTTTAAATCTGAGCTTAGGGCTTTAGTCTGGGTGTCACATCACTAGGGTAGGGGCTTTCTGAGCACACCACATTTCAGGATGTTTTGGAGAGTTTACAGACTTTTGATTTATTGTCCCCACACTGTTAGTGTTTCCCTGGGTTCCCTCCTTTCGATGGAGATGCACTGGAGAAGTCTGCAGGTGTTGAAGCCATTTCCTCGTAACTGACACGTTTGACTATGACTCCTCCAAATATTTTATTGTGCACCATTGTTTTGTCAAAGCGTACTGTGATCCATGTACTCTTGTTCATGGCAGCACCATTAATAATAGCTGGAACTTGGAAGCTGGCCGTATCTCCTTCAGCAGATGAGCAGATAAAGTGTGGTGTTTATACCCAGTGGAGTACCACTCTGCCAGGAAAGGAGAAACTCGAGCCACTTGTAGAAAGATGGATGCATCTTGGAACAGTCATATTAAGTGAAATAAATCAGACACACAGGCTTGAGTGTGTCACGGTTCTTCTTACATGAGAAACTCAAAATATAAGTGAGTAAAATAGAAGGCAGTGAATAAGAAATAGGGAGAGAGATCTTTTGCAGAAGTGAAGAGGGCCAGGAGTTGGAGGAGGAAGGGATAAAAAGTAAGTAGCGTGTGTGATGTCGGTGCACTCACACTCCTCAAGCAATATAATTGTGTACTACAAACATGTACTAATAAAAATAAAATTAAAAACATACTTAACAGCAAAAGCTTGTATTTGGAAAGAGCTTGTAGAACAGTCTGTTTACTTTGGTGATCAGGGCACTCTCTGGCTTAAAAGTTACCAGGCATAGCTAGTTGTCTCTTGATCTGCTTTGCCAGTTGAGGAACTATGAATGGTGCTGGTTGGGCTACTTTTTGATGACTGGTTGGTTATCTGCTGTGGTCTGTGAGATAGTCTTGAACCCAGTTGGCAGTCTGTGGAGCCATGCGCTCTTCTGAAGTGGACAGATGGGAATAAAGAGTCCATAGAAGCACTGACCAATTTGTTTATTTATCTACCCATCAACTGTTTACTGTTTACTTAGCATTTGTGTGCTATCCTGGACCCAGCAGTTCTAGGCATTGGGGACACACGTACACACCAAAAAATAAAACTAAAAATGAACCCAGCTTCTGTTTGGACCTCTGCTTAAATTTGCAGAGGGGAATCTGAAAACATGTCAGTGATAGGGAATGGGTAGGGCTTGGGAAACAAGGCATTGGGTCAAGTGGGTTCAAAGAAATGGGAATATTTTGCAGCTTAGATAAGGCATTGGAATGGGAAGGTGAATAGCACATCCATACGATGCCTGCAATTTATGAGCTGAGGTAGCTCTGTGTTCTGTTCCTAAGCAGACGGCAGCTTGCTAAGATCTGGGCAGGGGAGAAGCTGTCTGTCCTGGTATCTGAGGAGTGTGAATGGCAGGAGGGAAGGACTGTGAGGAGTAGGGAACCCCTGGGAGAGAGAGAACGTTCCAGCTGGCCTTCCATGTCCATAGATCCCACTCCGTGGACTCAGCCAAATGCTGATTGAGGACACCAAAATACATTCTTGGTGACTGAACACGTACAGACTTTCTTTTGTTGTTATTCCCTGCCGAGTACAGGGTAACTACTATTTACACAGCATTTATATGTTATTAAGTATAACTAATCTAGAGTTTACGTTACAGTGTTTAGGCCATGTGAAATGTGATACCATGTTACCTAAGGGACTTGAGCAGGCATGGAGTTTAGCATTCTGGGGCAGAGGGGTCCTGGAGTCAGGCCCCACAGTAACCTGGTGAAGCTGGTGTGTAACAGGCTCCTTATTGCTGGTGGGGACCTCAGAGCGTAAGCGATAAGCCCATGGATGGACACACTGCTGAGGAGCCATAGTGGAAGCAGCTGGTGATGGTGGCTGGGTGGGGCACCCAAAGGAGACACAGGAAGAAAAGGTATGACGAGAAATAGCAAGTGCAAGTTTTCTTAACCACCAGTATTCTCAACCAGTCTATAGGTGAGGTTTATTTTTTACTCTGGGTGCTGAGGACCAAACCCAGGTCTTCCAGCTTTCTGGGGAAGCATTCTGCTGCTGAGCTAAATCCTCAGCTCCCTGTCATCCAGTTTTTGAAGAGGGGAAAAACATGCAACAACATTGATTTAATCGATAAAGCAAATATATGTGATATTTCACTATTAAAGGTATTTATCTGTGAAGCAACTGAAGTTCAAGTTTTCCAGCTCTGGAGACTATGGTTGCATTGAAAAATATATTTAAGCAAAGACTATTCTTTTTTAAGTGGGTGATTCATAGTAAGCACAGTCATTGTGGAGAACTGGCACGTATGTGCTTTGTGTCTTGATCTTTCCTCCTTCCCTCTGGCCTACCTGTACCTCCTTCCTAGTTATGTATTTTGCTGGAGTTTTTTTGTAAACCTGGCATTTAGCCCACAGAAAAAAGGTAGTGTGGCCCAGGGGCCTGTCTATGTGATGCCAAGGTGTTTGAGATCAGTGAAAGGCAGGCCGACATCCACAACAATTCCACAGAAAAGCAGGTGGAATCAGGAAAGAAAACAAAGGTTGTTCACAGAGCTGCGCAGTCCTCCCACTGGACCTCTGTGGAGACAGAGCAGACAGTTGCATACTGCCACCTGGCGGACAGATTTGGCTCTCACGAATGCTTAAAAAATAAAGCTCCAGCTCCCACTGACTGCACTGAAGAGCACACAGAGGATAATGTTTTATTGAGCACTGTGTGGTGTTATGCTGGCCATTGTAAACTTTAAAGAACTTAGTGTCTATAATTGTGGTGGTAGTATTTTCTGAGTAAAGGTCAGTATAACTGGTTTCTTCTAATCAGGCTATTTGTATGATACATTTCTGAAGTATGCAAATAAAACCTCCTTCAGTTTCAGTCTTAACTCAGTTTCAGTCTTAACACATTACACTTGCTGGAAGTTGCTGTGGTGCCAGCAAGACCTAGATTCAAATCTGAGCTCTGCACACACTGCATCTGTGAATTTAGAAATTTATTCTCATTCCATTCTCTCTTTGTAGATTGATGATCATTATTGTCTTGCAGAATGTAAGAGGCAAAGACAACATAATTGCAACTTTATAAGTTATTGTTTTGAAGTTGATAGGTCCAAATGTATGAAAATAAAATAGCAATTAAAGGACAGAGTCCTTCACATGAACTATGTATTATTTTTATTTTGAGTTTATATAATAAATTTTAAGGCTTACTTGGATGTCCCAGTGACTGATCGATTTATATATTTAAGTTTTGTGGTTGCCAAGCATGGTGGTGCATAGCAGTAATCCAGCACTCGGTAGGCTGAGGCAGGAGGATCTTTACAAGTTCAAGACTAGCCTGGAGTGTTAAATGAACTCAAGATCAGCCTGAGTTGCATAAGGAAACCCTGTGTCAAAAAAGAATTTTTAAAAAAGTTTTGTGGTTAATTTTGTTATGGTTCAGTGGTTAAAAGAGAATATCTTCCATATACCTAATTTGTGGCCAGTTTCAGTGCTTTTTATTAGTCTACCTGTTCATATTGTTGTGAGCTTTTCATTTGAATAGATGTGTGTAGAGAGAGGGAAAGATGCACAGAGATTTCCCCTGAATTTATGAAACTCACACCAACAACATCTTTATAATGTCTTCCTAGTTTTAATGAGCAGATCCCTACTGGCAGAAGAGATTTTGGTTTTGATTAATTCAGCATTTGTTTTCAGGGCTCTGGTGGACCAGCCAAATGGAGCTTCGGTAAGGACTGGGAGCTCTGTGTTTCTACTTTGACTTTTAGTAGGCTTTATTCAATAAAAATCTGTGGCAGGGTGTGGTATTTGTAGACATGTATCAGTTGTGAAAAAATAGCTTTATGCAATGAAGACAACTCTTGAGAAGTTATTTATAATGAAATCCTAATGAGATCTTCTTTGCCATTTGCAGCTGTATAAAGAAATTGAAATTTGTCCAAAAGTCACTCAGAACATCCAGATCGAGAAGTCAGATGTAGCAACTGATAATTATGGTAGGTTCATTTGCCTTTGATCTTCCGTGTTTACCTTTCCAGTTGAGGCATTTCCTGTGCAAACATGCACTTATTTGCAATTCAATGAAAAGCCCTGGGAGCCTGTTTAGAGGGGAGCACATATGGCCCTTGTGGCATGGAAACTCCTCAACAAGGAGATCTCTACTTCAGTACTGTGAAGGCCACATATTTCTTTCTTTTTTCATGAAATCTACTAATTTTATTACTGGTAGGAATACTGTATGCTCATAGCTGGTATTTCTGCTTTAAAATAGGAAAATAGAGGCCGACAAGATGGTTCAGGGGTCTAAAGGACCTGCTTAGGAAAGTTTAGGCAACCACAGGGACCACAGTTTGATCCCCAGTACCACATGCTGTGCCAGCCCCACCCCCAGGGCAGGTTGAGCCATCCATACTACAAAAAGAAAGAAAGAAAGAAAGAAAGAAATTAGGGCTGGCCCAATAGTTCAGTGGATTAAAGCACCTGCAAGCAGGGGCCAGGGGCTTGACTGCCAGGCCAGGGGCTTGACTTCCGGGCCTGGTGTGCTTGCTCTACCCCCAGGGCATGCTGAGATGGCAGTTGAGACTGGGCATGGTGATACATGCCTATAATCCCAGCTCTTGGGAGGCTGTAAACAGGCAGATCCCTACACATCAGATCTAGTAGTGAGACACTGAACACCCTGTAGACTCTTCCCTAAAATACAATAAAATAAAATAAAATATGAAATTAAGCTGGGTATCACAAGAAGAGACAGTGGATGCATGATATACATATGCATAAAGATGGTTAAAATGATAATGCTCCTATAGGAAATAGTTGCTCTTAAAAGATTGAAGAGCTACACAAAAAATCCCAGTTTCATTTATTAGTCTATCAACAAAGATTAGAGATTTATAACCTTGCTAAAAGAAGTATATATTTAAATTGAGTTTTAAAAAATGCTTACATATGTAACATAGCAGCCATTCACTTACAGTGACTATTTTGTACATTGAGTATTTTTACAGAATTTTCCCATAGTTTGTTGCTCAGAAAAGAGTGCAACACAACTGAAGCAAAATGACATGTTGTTGCTGTGTAGCACAAAACAGGGATGATTGGTAGATGAAATGTTAAAACACGTACCTATAAAGGCTGTATATTTTTTAATGAACATTGGGGTTTTACCATCCTAAGAAGAAAACGAGGTAGTGTGAATATTGTTTTATAGATGCTGTGCCCCACATATGAAGAAATTGTCTTAGTACACCACTCTCACAAGCATAGGCACTGTCCACTTTTCTCCCTGCAAGTAAAGTTAAGGGAGGTGTGGTATCAGGGGTCCCTGAGGTCACCTGTAGATTTGATGATTCTCTAGAAGGGCAGTGACCTTCTTCCAGTGGGGTTGTAGAGAATGATGTTACTTCCCCATGCAGTAATGACAGGGACAGTCCTGGAAAATGCTGCTTGCTAGGGAAATCCTCTAGGAATTTAGAGCTTTTATAAAGAGGCTCACTGTGTAGGCACTGACTGCCTAGCTCAAAGCAAATTCTATCACAAACCGTAAATCATGTTGTTGTACAGGTAAGGTCCAAGGAATCACGTTGGGTGTTGGGAATTCTATCCACATCCGTGTTCTCAGATGCTGCCCAAGGACCATATGGAGTAAGCATAACTTTTCAGAGATTTGCGGTCAGGCCTGTTCTTTACCACTTGTCTACATTCTGGTGCAGTAACATATGTAATCCTTTCCGTATGTTCAAGACTACTGTTCTTTTCTTAGCATTACACTGTATGGCTTCAAGTATAGCAGAGTTGGCGCTGAGTGAAGTAGGTGGGGAAAGCCACCCTATGCAGTATCAGTCAGGAGGGGGCGGGGTCAGCTGAGGTAACAAGCGGTCACCAAAGGGCTAGGCTTCAAACACTGAAACTTCTCTCATGCTCACCAGGCATCCTTTTGGGCTTGCCTGGGACACCAGGCTGTCCTCGCAGCAATGCCCAGTTCTCCAGCAGCTGCCAGCTGGGTGTTGATTGCCTTACAGAGGGAAAAGAGAGGAGGGGGTAAAGCCGATGGCAGCAGATGCACTGTCTGGGCAGAGGGAGCTGTGGCCACAGCTCCCAACAGAGGAGTGGGCAAGCGTGGTTCTGCTCTGCTGGCAGAAGATTGCAGTTCCTGGGGAGGCTACATGAGGACCAGTGCCTGTGCACACGTAATATTTCTCTGAAGCCTTAAGCTTTTAGAGTCTGAGAATCTTCAAACCCATTGCTGAGTGGTGGGCCGCTGTATTCCTTCTGTGCCTTCCCTTGCAGGCAGCCGGTCCTCACCGCGGTGTACTCGCTAGAGCATTGTGGTCCAGTAAGAGGAGGTAATTTTGAAGCCCTGGTCACTTATACCTTCACGCTGTTTATTGCTTGGCCTTAAAACTAAAGACATCTGGAAGGCTGGAAGACATTTTTGATGACAGAGAATCAATGTGTATGAAAGGCTTATTATGTAGCAGAAGTGTGACTTTAGTGACTAAAGCTTTAATTGGTGGCCAGGGTGTAAATGCCTTGGCCTCCAAAACATAAGCCCTGCAGTGATGGTTTGTTTTCTTCTTGGTATACTTATTCTACTGAGCAGGATAAACTAGCAAACTAAAAGGCTGGATTTCAAAACTCGTGGGCTGCTACTCTAAGACTGAGTGATGTGAGGTCTGACAAATAGAAGCTGGACCTAAAACCACTGTAGAGTAGTTTCCTGCTGTACGATGAGGACATGTGATGTTCCACGTAGGTCTGAAATTGCAGATCATACCCAATCCTACGCAGTATTTTCTCATACATGCATACTTACGGTAATGTTTAATTTATAATTTAGAGAGATTAGCAATAACTAGTAATAAGTAAATAAGAGGACCATAATTATAATAGGGCCAATAAGATAGCTCAGCAGACTAAGCACCTGCTTAGGCAAGGGCAGGGACTGGGGTTCAGTGCCCGGCACCATATGCCTTGCTGGTCCTGCCCTTGAGGTGCTGAGCTGGTCACTAAGACCCAGGGTGGTATTGCATTCTTCTCATTCTAGTGCTGGGGAGGCTGAAAACAGGATTGTCACTGTGAATCTGAGCTCCACAGAGAGATCCCGTACCAAATACATTTAAAAAAATAATTACACTGGACATAAGAGAACCTATACTATAACATCCTATAACTCAGTGGAGCCCCAAATTTTCCATTCAAAGAGATTATGGGGCCATAGAGGAAAAAGATCAATGATGTATAGTGGGCCTAAGGAGAGTCACCTAGAGAGAAAACATTCTCTCAGGCTTTCACAGAGAGCAAACTCGTCAAGCAATGGCTGTGACTCATCCAGATGGCTGACACTGACAAAAGTTCTATGAAATGCTATACATAGTTTCAAGGTGAATCCTAAGGGGATTTGGCTGAGCTTGTCAAATACAAAAGTTATGTGTTTTGTTATATAGATCTTGCTTTAAGTTGGCTTTAACCACCCAGCAGAAAAGTATAACCATGAGGCATAAAAAGTAAAGCCAGATAAGTATGCTGAGCTATAAAAGGCTCACGTCAACAGCTTCTGACGTTGCTAGTTCTCCCAATAACCCACCATGATTATGGAATATTGGACTGTGTATATAACTACTTTCTGTTCAATGAGAAGAAATATTTGAAACTGTAGTGTTTAGAAAAGTTACCATGTCTGCATCTTGTACTCGGAACAACTACTATGAAAACAATAATGTGAATTGTATTAATTATTGTGGTTGTACTACTAACATGTTGTCAAATTGTCCCATTGTTATTTCTTTTTCTTTTTTTTGTCTTTTTGGGGCAGGGTCTTGCTATGCAGTTCACGCTGGCCTTGAGCTCACTTTTTTTTTTTTTAATCTCTTTGTTTATTACTTTTAATAAGAGATAACGATATGAGAGTTTTAAAACATGTTAGTAATACACTCGCAATAATTGACACATTGCATATTGTTGTCCTCATAAAAGTTATACAGAGCACAGGATGTAAATGTGATAAATTTTCTAATCGATATTGGTTGAAAAAAAGAAGAGAAGGAGGAAGAGGAGGAGGAGGAGAAGGAGAGGGAGAAGGAGGAGGAGGAGGAGAAGAAGAAGAAGAACAAGAAGAAGAAGAAGAACAAGAAGAAGAAGAAGAACAAGAAGAAGAAGAAGAAGAAGAAAGAAGTTCTCTTTGAACTAGGAGGAAGTAGTTGTATACATAGTCCAGTGTTTCATAATTGCAGTGGGTTACTGGTGAAACTGGCACTGTTGAAGGCTGTTGATTTAAGCCTCTTACAGTTGAGCTCACTTCTGTAGCCCAGGCTGGTCTCTAACTCTTACAGATCCTCCTGCCTCAGCCTCCCAAGTGTTGGGATTACAGGTGTGTGCTTGTAATGGCCCAGGCATGCATGGCCCATTATTATTTCTTATTAAAAGTAAATGAAATAAAATAGGAAAAAATAATTATAATAATATATTGTAATAAAATTTGACTGGAGGTAACCAAAATCATGGAAAATGAAATGACAAGTAAGGGGAGGCCACTGTATTTCATGTACTTTTTTATTAAAATGACCAAACTGCTCCCAGAATGCATTTGCCTTTCCACATGGTAGGTATTACAGGGCACCAGGCATAGATCTATACAGTATTATAAACAGTGCTTCTTAAACTACCTGATATAAAGAAGCAGATTGTTTTAGATTTCCTGTCCTTCATAATAATTGCGGTAACATTAGTATGAGGCAGGGTCCTCTGCTTGGAGGTTGTGGTGACACCAGATTGCTGTGTGTGCTCTTGGGGCTTTCTCAACTTCTGTCCTAATCTTTCTGTCAGTGGCTCTAGTTTTGAACTTGATTTTGGAGAACCCTGCTGTGTGTGGCTGATAGGTTCGGGCAAGCCACCCCTTAGTGCTTGGGTTCGTGTTGGTAGTGCGTTGATGGGAAGGCAAACAAGCCCTCCAATCCTGAGGGGACTGCTTGCCTATGACCTCAGAACCTGCTCCCCAGGAGTCTATGTTCCGCATCCAAGATTCACACCTTGCTCAGTGTGGCTTCCCTGCACAGACTGAATTCAATGTATGGAAATGTGGGCCTTCTGTGGCAATGTGAAACAACCCAATGATACCAACCAATTGCTTCTTTTTAGTGTAGAAACTTTAGGGAAGAAAGCATGACCTAACAGTCCAGCTGGCTGAGCAAATTCGAAGCTAACACTTCTCTCATTTTCCACTCCGCTTTGTCACTTTATTCCTATTGAAATTAGTTCCAAGGTTCCTAGATGGGTAGATAAACGGTCTACCTTCTGATGGTGGTGTGCACTGTTGCAGCTGCTGGCCTTTCCTCTCCCCTGGCCACTTCTTGTTTTGAACCACGTGCCCTCGTCATGGTGTAGGTGTCCACACTGTGCTGGATTCTGGTGTTGAGTCCTTCTCTGTGGGTGTCCTGTTCTGAATTTCCCTAGGTATTGAATTTTAGTTGGGGGGGGTCCTTGCTGCTCGTGCAGGGTGTGGGCTTCTTGGTTCTAGCCCTTGGTCTTAATCACTTCTTCCTTCTCCAGCTTATCATCCAAGTTGCCACTCCCGCTGCCTGGCTGTTTTTCCTGCAGACTGCCTTCTAGTCTAGGAACACTTAGGCTCATATAGAGCGAGCTCCCTCACCCTGGTCGGCAGTCCTTGAGTTGTGTTACAGTTGATCTATGCTGAATCTTTTGCTGAGAACTGGAGCATTGCTCACCTGTTTGAAAGGGAAAACAAATCTGATTTTGCTGACTGATAGTGAAGGTCATTATGTGTTTCACTGACCTCAAAAAACAAAATATACCGTCCCTCCCCAACACACACACTCACACACACAAAGACAGCTGTAGTAGAGTGTTTGCATTTTCTTCATCTCTGTTAATGTAGGAGACCACTGTTGAGACCCCACCACCATGCATGAAATATAGACTGAGGTGTGAGGGCAGCCATCTTTTTGGAACCCTAAGAGCAGCACCTGTTGGCCTGCTCCCTACACAGGTGGCCTGTGGTATTCTGTCAGCACAGAGTACTATCCACATCTGTACATTTTGGATTCCTTGAGTGGTCTTCAAAGCGGAATTTATGCTCATTCTCCTTTCTTGTGCCCTCTTTCCCATCACAGAGATTTCCCCAAGGATGTGGCAAGTCTGGTCTACTGCCCAGTGGTGTCCTTGGGCCAGTGTTTCATAATTGGTTGCTGTCTTTAGGCCAGATGGTTCTCTCACCCTCATTTTTTGCTTTGAATTTTTTGATTATTAAAAATGAAGGTCAAGCAGAGGAGGAATGGATTAAGTGCATATGTGAGTCACCTCCACCCGTGAGGTATGATCGAGATGCGTTGAATGATTAAATTGTAAAAATTTATTACAGAAAATGACACATTGCCGTGAATCCCCCTCACATCCTCCCACTTGCTTCAGACCTGGAGCCCCTTGTTTCTGCCACTTTTCTCAAGAAGTTCTGAAAGTCCTCCCATGAATGCCTTTATAAGGCATCATTAAAAAATACAGCGAATGTCGAGTGCCATCCAACAGAAAGCCAGGCTCATAAAAAAAGCCTTTCAGTTCACCAGATCTGGCACTGAGCAGCTTCTGGCTCCAACCCCAAGGTGGCAAAGACTATGAAAGGTAAATGTTCTGATCCCATTCACAACGGTATCCCAACTCCACATAGTCATTGAGAGGAGGACTTCTAGAATTCCTTCAAAAAGTGGCAAGAACAGTGGGATAAATGTGCTTGAAGCAAGAGGAATTAATGATAGTGGGTCTTACCGTAATAAATTTTTAGACATTCCCCATACTTTTTGATCACACACCATAGTTTGGTGTGAGGTGCCTTGCAGCAGGACCCCAATATGTTCCTATCTCTTCTGTCTTTTAGTGTTTACCAAGCTGGCCCCTAGCACCCCATCACAGTACATTTTGAAAAAAAAATGCCTTCAGAATTTTGTATAGTTATGGCACTTCAGAAAGGAAATGCCTGTTTTGGTGTATCCTGTGAGTCTTTCCTACACCATAGCCCTTCACTTTGTGCCTATTCTAATACATAAGGAAAATGAAGTTGTATGAAATATAAATAAACATACCTGTATTGAGGTTGATGTCTCTAAAGTGGTTCATAGATAAACATTTTTGTGAGGCATCTTGAAATTTAGTCTTAAGGTTGTAAATTTCTATACAAATCAAATTTTTTTTTTTTTTGTCTTTTTGAGACAGGGTCTCGCTATGCAGTTGAGGCTGGCCTTGAGCTCACTTTTGTAGCCCAGGCTGGTCTCGAACTCACACCGATCCTCCTGCCTCAGCCTCCCGAGTGCTGAGATTACAGGCGTGAGCCACCACGCCCGGCTCAAATCAAATTTTAAAATGGAGTCAAATGCAGACTTTGGAGAGCCATGGGGCAGCTTTGTTCCGTTCTCCGCCAGAGGGAGTCCCAGGGTCTAGAGCGGTGGGCAGTACACTGGCAAGGAGTTTGCCTCTGGGGGACGAAGGTCTCCTCTGCCTCCAGCAAGGAGATAGAGAACTGTAATACAGGCGTGTGTCTCCCAGAGCTGCATTACCACTGCTCTTTACAGTCATGCTTGTTCCCTTGTAGAAGTGTCTACTCATGACCCTTTTTCTTCAGGAAAGGAGATACTAGTGTGAACATTCAATTAGTGGAGTAGGAAAGAGATATGAGGCTTTCTAGAAGTAGATGACCGAGTCTTTTAACCATAGGGGGTGCCCAGATTCCCTTGAACTGTTTGTTCCGTCTCCTTTTGTAAAGATGCAACACATCCTGACTGATTAGCTGATAATCTTGTGATTGTGACTAGCACGGAAGTTGGTTTATCAGTTTCAACAGGAAATAGGATTTGCAAAATGACTCACTACTTGTCCCTGTTTGTAAAATTTTATTAAATTAAAGCACTGTTCATTAGCAGTACATAGGGATGAGCATGCATCATAGAATGGGACAGATTTATGTACCCTGGGATGTAGATTAGATAAGGAAAAGTGTAAGGACTTTGTGCTAATCTGCTGTGTGCATAGGGGAGAGTATGGAAAAGGGAAAATGACATTTACACTTCTTCCTGACAATGACAGGAAGCAAGGTGGTGCAAAAGAATTCCTTCCACTTGTGTTGATAGGTAGTAGTTGAAGATAGATGCAGCTGGTGATTTTTGTTTTTATGAGCAATAACTTCTTTTAGAGTGATCTAAAAATACATCTTTCTTCTTTGTAATACAGAACAAACAAGGGGAAAAAAAATACTCTTTCCAAAGTGTAACCCAAAACATTCAACTTACCTGATAGTTCCCAGCAGGTACTTCCTGTTGTTTGCTAAACATTCAGAAGGTATGAGCCCTACCGGTCTGTCTTTGTGTTTTTTAGGGTTCTCACTTTCTTCTGTGGAAGAAGATGGTGTTCGAAGACTCTATGTGAACAGTGTGAAGGAAACTGGATTAGCTTCTAAGAAAGGTAAGTCTAGAAATGTCTGTCTTTTAAATTCCTTTGGGCTTCCCCACTAGTGGATGAGAAAGGTATGCCCATGAGTTCATTGACTCATTGAAAACCCACTAGGGAATATGGATTTTATTCCACCATTAAGTGTGCAAAAATTGCCCTATTATTAGATTTTAAACTTGATCCTGAGCCCATTTCCAAGGGTTGGTGGGAAGTTGCATTCGAATCCTGAGTGGCTGGCTTCACCTCTGGGAGGTGCTGAAAGGTTTGAGGGGTCTCCCTGGAGCAGAGCTGATGGGAAGACCTCTCTGCCTTGGTCCTTGCCAGTCCGAGCCATTGCCTGAGCCTGCAGAACTGCTCTGAAGGCAGTGTTCCATTCCTTCCATTCCTGCAGAGTCTTTGCAGAAAGGAGAACCTGGCTATGGCTTCAGGACCCCACCTTCTCAGTCCATGCTGAACACCTCTTCCCTGTGTCCTGCCTGTCTCTTTTTGGCTCTCATAGGGCTCAGAATGCACAGGGCTTATTCTTGAACCCCAACTCTACTTTCAGAGACTCTTTTTGTCCTAGGTGTGTTCCTCTGATTTCCTGATTTCTGCATCTATGGATTCTGCCAAGTGCAGAAAATCTTTGGAAAACAAAAAGTTGATTTACACTGAACTCGTACCTGTCTCTTTTTTTATGTGTGGGGGTCATTAGTCCCTAAACATTACAGTATAATAGCTCTTTAGATAGCACTAAGTATCTTAGGCAATGGAGAGGTGGTTGAAAATATGTGGAAGGTGTGTGGGGGCTATATGGAAATACCATGCCATTTTCTATAAGGGATTTAAGCAGCATCAGAGTTTTATGTCTGAGGGGGCTCCTGGAACCAGTTCCCACCTCATGGATACTGAGGAAAGACACATTGCTTACTTTGTTAGCTTCCTAAGGCTACCATAGCAAGTTACCATAAATTGGGGGGCTTAAAACCTCGGAACCTCACCTCTTGTAAATGAGGAGACTAGAAATCTAAAATCAGGGTGTTGGTTGGAGCAGGTCCTTGTGGAACCACTCAGGGAAGTGCCCGTCACATGCTGCTTCCTAGCTCTGGTGGTCACTAGCCATCCTTGGTTATCTGTCACTGAGGTTCGCCTCTCTCGTCCATAGCCCTGCCCTTGTGTCCTTCTATCTTCATGGCACCATCTTGTCAAAACACCATGCTGTTCAGTACTCACTCTAAGTCATTATGAGTTCACTGAAACTTAATTACATCTGTAGTATTGTAATTAATCATATTATAATTATAGTAATTATATTATTTTCATTATCTCATGGTATATATCTGAACATCTTCCCCGAGAATAGCACATCCTGATGCTCTGAGTAGCCAGGAACTATGGTGAGATTAACTCATCCACCATAGTTACCATGCACACATCAGGTGGTGAGGTAGATCTTGAGCCTATCTATCTATCTATCTATCTATCTATCTATCTATCTATCTATCTATCTGTCTGTCTATCTTTTTTTTTGGCAGTACTGGAGTTCAAACTCATGACCTTGCACTTGCCAGGCAGGCACTTGTGCCAGGAGCTATCTCTTCAGTCTGTCTGTCTGTCTGTCTGTCTGTCTCCTTTCTTTCTTTCTTTCTTTCTTTCTTTCTTTCTTTCTTTCTTTCTTTCTTTCTTTCTTTCTTGAAATTTTTCTCTTGAGGCTGTGGCAGAATTGTACCACATGTGGAGTGTCACAGTGAACTCATCTGGGTGAGTTGTGCTTGGACCTCATTCCCTGTGTCCTGGCAGGGAGTGGCAAATGGGGTGCCAGGGAATACCCGAGTAGCTGTCTTTCCACCTCTGCACTGCATGCAGCACAGTGCTGGGCAGCTGTGCCTTGCTAGTCCCTGTGCAGTGTGGTGCCTTGTACCGTTGAATTGGAGAAGCACAGTCCCCAGCCCCGCTGGGCACAGACACGGCAAAGGTGTGACAAGTGGAGAAGACACTTAGATGTGCTTTTCTCTTTTCTGCCAGTGTCCAAGCAGGACGACTTTCCTTCTCTGTCCTTTAGGACTTCCAAGCTTGAAGGCCAAGTGTGACACAGATGCTGAGTTGTGTATCAGCTAAGACCAGAGATGACAGCGTTTGTTCTTCTTTGAACCCAAAGGCTGATCGTTATCTCCTTCAGCCCCAGGAGTGCCTAGCGCCTGTGCCACGGGGGCGGAGAGTGTGCGGGGCCGCTTTCAGTCATATCCTGTTTTAGTTCTCTGAATCTGAGAACTCTGCTGTTTGATGAAAACAGGCATCTGCTGCAACCCCCTTCCCTGAGTAGCACACGTCTTGCCAACTGACAAAAGTGATAGGCCTTGAACACTGCCCCAACACTCTGCGCATGGACAGCTGTGGCACCAGAGACATTAGATCTGGCTCGGAATTATAACCACACACACACACACACACACACACCCACACACACACACAGTGGAGGGCTCACTGCACCGTGATCCTCCTGGTACATCATTTCCGGCTGGGAACTCTCCTTTCTGTTTCTACTTTTCTGGTTGAGTTGGTTCTTCTCCGTGGCCAGGCTGCGACACTGCGTGGCGTGGCGTGGCTCAGGCTGTTGCAGCTTTTGTACATGCAGACCTAGTTGCTGTGCATTAGAGTGTAGAGTATTCACCACCCTTGGTGAATGGTGAATGGTCCCATTCACCACCCTTGGGACCCAGCTCAGCTATCAGTAGCCCTACTAGAAGGACCTGGATGTGGTACAGCCAGGGAGAAGCCAGCGGAATGTGGCTCAGTGGGACTGAATGCTTTCTGTTGACATTAATTTGATGTTTGGGTTTCCTTTATTTTTGTCAGTCACATAGGGCTTCTGTCCATCACATGCTGGCATTAAGCTCCAGATTCCTGCTCCTAGCCACTCCCTGGCAGACCAAGACCTGTTATCTTGGGGGCAGTTGATGAATTGGCTTCTGCACCTGGCTGGGTTATTGCTCACGTTACGTGTTGTCACTCTGGCCATGTTCCTTTTGCTCCATCATGCTAACTCCTGGAGTCATCTGAGAGACATGTCCTCTTACCTAATTTTCCCCCAGTGGTTGTATAGGACAGA
Source organism: Myocastor coypus (assembly GCA_004027025.1). NCBI lineage: Eukaryota > Metazoa > Chordata > Mammalia > Rodentia > Myocastoridae > Myocastor > Myocastor coypus. The sequence goes on along the minus strand of PVJA010001607.1, from coordinate 36,099 downwards.
GCTTGGTCAAAACAAGCATATGTCATATGATTCTACGAAGCATAAATATTTCACAATGTTTTCCATGGCTAGGTATTATTTCTGTCGTGAGTTGAGGATTATATCTGAGCAGCTTGCAGTCTTCTAGCAAGAAAAGGTTTCCTCTTTCTTCGGCTAAATACTGAGAGAGCTAAGGTCTGTTGGATAGTCTCAGGGTGCCATGGCAGTGCTCTGAGTTGTTTTCTTTTGTCTTTTTTTTTTTTTTTTTGTCTTTTTGAGACAGGGTCTCTCTCGCTGTGCAGTTCAGGCTGGCCTTGAGCTCACTTTTGTAGCCCAGGCTGGTCTCGAACTTGCACTGATCCTCCTGCCTCAGCCCCCCAAGTGCTGGCATTACAGGTGTGCACCACCACGCCTGGCCTCTGCGCAGTCTTTTCTTTTCTAGCTTCAGCACTTCCAGATCTGACACATGGCTGTATTGTCCAGAAAAGAACAAAAGGACAGCCCAAACCCTGCTTTGCACATATAGAAAGTTTGCATCTTCAACTCAGGTTATTGTGATTCCCAGAGCCTTTACCTAAAAAAAATGGAAATGGTTGGCTTCCCATAAGGACACAGTTTCCCTTCCCATTCACACTGTTTCTTGGATCCTGAAGCGTTAGTTTTAGATATATTAGAAACAAGTTAGCATGGAAAAGGGTGTGTCTCAGGAAACTGGGCAGTGAGGCTGCAGATCACTTTTCTACAGAATGAGGGGAAAATTGCAGAGCCCGAGGGGCTGAGAGGCTGCTCCTTTCCGCACTCCATCACTTGGCTTTGCCCTTCATTCACTCCTTCTGATCACACCCCTACCCCAGTATTGAGCGTTGAACCCAGGACTTTGCATTCAGCCACATCCCTACTTTTGTTCTATTTTTATTTTCACACAGCATTTTACTACAACAATAAATTGTCCAGGCTGGGCTGGAACGCAGGGTTACAAGTGGATCCTGAGCTGCTGCTACACCCTTTCTTTCTTTCTTTCTTTCTTTCTTTCTTTCTTTCTTTCTTTCTTTCTTTCTTTCTTTCTTTCTTTTCTCTTTCTCTTTCTCTTTCTCTCTTTCTTTCTCCCTCTCTCTTTCCCCCTTCCCTCCCTCTCTCCCTCTCCCTTCTTCCCTCCCTCCCTCCCTCCCTCCCTCCCACCTTACCCCCTCTCTCACCTTCCCTCACCCCCTCTCCTTCCTTCCTTCCTTCCTTCCTTCCTTCCTTCCTTCCTTCCTTCCTTCCTGGAATTGAACTCAGAACCTTGTGCTTGCCAGGCAGGTGCTGTGCCGCTGACCTAAATCCCTGGCCCTTATGCTTTTCTAAGTTAGTGTATCAGTAAGAAACTAGATTCCTTTTCCCTTCATAGCTGAAAAGGTATTCTTCAGGTTCTTCCCTGTCTATTCTCTTTCTGAAACTTTTTTTTTTTTTGGTCTTTTTGAGACAGGGTCTCGCTATGCAGTTCAGGCTGGCCTTGAGCTCACTTTTGTAGCCCAGGCTGGTCTCGAACTCGCACCAATCCTCCTGCCTCAGCCTCCTGAGTGCTGGGATTACAGGCGTGAGCCACCACGCCCAGCTGAAACTTCTGAAAGTTCCTTTAATACCAGTTTGAATTCCCAGTGACAGCCGTGACTTTCTGTTCCTCCAGATTGGGCTTGTTCTTGGCTGTTCCTTTGAGTTCCAAACTCTGGCCCTCTCCCGTGTTACTTTGTGGAAGTATCAGAATACATTTTGGGGGCCTAACAAGAGATATTCAGCCTGAGGTCCTAATAAAATTTACAAAAAGGGAGGGAAGGATATATTACATTTAGTTAAATATTGGCTCTAGAGGCTTTTGAGATGAGACAGCCTGACTTGGGTGATTTTTGTCCAGAGGAAAAGTACTACATGTTGGTTTCATGAACTGAGCAGCAGACTTCTGCTTGCTGGACGCATGTGTGCACTGGTACGTGAACATGTACAAAACACACAGCTGCAGACACTAGCATCTTAGGAGATGGCCACAGTTAGCACTTGTGAAGGACATACAGGTTGAAGAAAGAGTGACCTAAATATGTGACGTACTGAGGTCAGGGTGGGCATCTAGAACCTTCTGAGGCCAGGGCCCCTGTGATTACCTGATCACTTTTTGAGCATTGCAGCCCCATTGCAGCCAGACCTGTGCTGAGGCCCTTAGCAGGAATGCTTTCTGTTTCTTGTTGTCTCTCTCTGGCAGAACTTTGAATTGTGTGTGTGTGTGTGTGCGTGTGCATGTGTGTGTGCATGACATTAAAAACTTTCCATCTTGCGTTGGCAGGCCTGAAGGCGGGAGATGAAATTCTTGAGATCAATAATCGAGCCGCTGAGGCCTTGAACTCATCTGTGCTCAAAGATTTCCTCTCGCAGCCCTCCCTGGGGCTCCTGGTGAGGACCTACCCTGAGCTGGAGGGAGCAGTAGAGCTGCTAGAGAGCCCGCCCCACCGAGTGGACGGCCCTGCAGACCTGGGCGAGAGCCTGCTCGCCTTCCTCACCGGCAACCCAGGTACGGCATGTCACCCGTGAGGCCCTGGCTCCGCACGGGCTTCCTCTGTTTGGCAGGCAGTATGATGTGTGTGCCTGATGGGCTCATTAATGACCCTGTGCTTCCTGTTGAAATCGCAGAAGGGTGCTGAAGCCGTTTTTGCTGTGGAATTGCCCTTTGGTTACAAATTTCCCAGTTGCTCATCAAGAGCTTTATAGTGCCCTTTGGAATTTCAGAGAAGGGTGGATGGCAGGAGTGAGTGGCTTTTGACTATGGACAAAGATCAGGTGCTAGGAATCCTAAGACACTGAGAGCGGGGGTCCCACCTTGCCTGTCACCGTCCCCAAGGCCATGTACGCAGCCGACTTTTTCTGCTGTTCGCGGCAAGCCCATAAGTTGAGAAACCTGGAGTGGAAATGTGTGTAGAGCTCTCTGGCCCAGTGGATTTGGGCTCGTTCACCTTAAAGCCCGAAAACCCATGAGTCCTTGGGACCCCCCCTGTGCTGTCCCATCTGCTGCTGTTCCATTCTGTCCTGCACACTCTGTCAACCTTGTGCACTCTCTGACAGAAGCAGCTTGAGTGCTCCGACTTCGGGCATCATCCTGGGGCCCCACAGGGCTAGCTTCCTCCCCTGTGCTCTCCTCAGCCTGCAAACGCCTCTTTCCTGTAGGCTGGAGCTGTCTTCTACTGTTCTGTCTTACTTAGGGCTCCACAGACTGGGCTTATGCTCTGCACCGTTGTCTCCTGCTCTTGGCATGGGCATTACTTCTCGGTCGGTTCTTTTCAGCAAGAGAGAAAAGGAGCAAGGGAACAAATGAACAGTGAACTGCTCTTGCTTTTCTTTGTGATCTACTTCTGGATCTTGGATCCATGTAATAAGGTGGACTTTGGAGGTGTTTTTTTTTTTGAAGTCTTAGGTTTATAAAACATGGCTTTTTTAGTTTCAGGAGATATCTCAGTTGTAGGTGGTTGGGTATTTTTTCCACACCGTTGTTTTTCCAATTACCTTTGCAGTTTGACTGGCTAAAAAGAAGCCCCTTGACTTTTCCAGGAGAATTTGACAAGTTGAAACTTCAGCATGTTGATTGTACTTATTATTGCTTCTTATATCACTGTGGGACGTGCACTACAATTACGTTTTTAAAAAAGTAGTTCTAGTTAAGTCCTGTCTTAAAAGGCGGAAGAGCAGAGACGCTGTTCTTTTGTGCTACCACTAGGTGGCAGGCTGGATTCCCCTGAAGACCTGTTCTTAGGCATTTATTTCTGTAATAGGACTTTGAGATATGGAGTTATAGTAGTTTATGTTATTTAAAGCATTTTAAAATAAGCTTGGAACACATGCCACAAGCCATAGTGTGTGTGTAACAGTCTCTGGATTATTATGATTTTTGGCTGCACCTTTTCTGTAGACCACAGATGAAAACTGGAATTAGGAAACAATCTGCAAAGCCAAGCCAGCACCCGGCATGTTTTTGTCAGTAAAGTCTGACTGGGATTCAGCCAGACCCATTCACTTGCCTCGCACTTCTGACTGCGTATTCACTGCACTGGTGGCGTAACTGTGGCTGGGACAAAGCTTGCTGTCCCCAATGGGAACCGGGGCAGAAATTCCTTTTGTTTCTTTAAAGATGGTACCCTTCAGTATAATGATTTTCTTCCTCTCCCCCCTCCTCCTCCTCTTTTCAGTCTTTTTTTTATAACTACTGCTTTTCATAGAATGATTGTGAGGAGAATATGCAATATGTCAACTTTCAAAGAAAAGAAGGGGGAAAAGAAAAAAAAAAGGAATGTGGATTTAGAAAGGTTACTGTTTAATTGTTTGATCAATTTTATATACTTATATGTATTAATCTAAACTGATCTGATGATGAAAATATGTAATATAACCATTGTTAAATTTAAACAATAAAAAAATTGAAAAAAAAATAACTACTGCTTTTCAGTTGAGATTTTTTATTTTTGGTTTTTGGTTTCCAGCTTGCTAGATGAGCATTCTGCTGCTGAGCTAAATCTCTAGCCTCTACTTCTTTCTTCTTTAAAACATTCTGTATTACAGAATGTACACCTTTGTGTAATAAAAACTTGCCCTGTACGTATATGCATCTGCTTAAGAAACTCCTGAGGATGTTCTGTGTGCACAGTGGCAGTCCTGTCTTGTGTATGTTGAAGTTCATGCCCATTTGCCCTGTACAGTCTATATTTGTGGATTTATTCATTCCTTTGTTTTCTTCCCCAGTGACATGGTGATATGACCCTCAGGCTCTCTGGCCAGCTCCCTGCCTGTGTGCCTTCTTGTTCCTTCTGCTGCTAGTCCCTGTTCCACAGTACAAGATAAAGGGGAAGCAAGCAAACAGGATCAAATAACCCATAAGATTGCTCCATAATAGACAGGAAATGAAGCTGTATCTCTAGAGAACTGCAGTTAAAATAAAACACAACCAAGGAGATGTGCACAATGGGCAGGCTGGACTACAGTCTGGGCCTAAATTTAGAAATGGCTAAAAATAAACACCCCGAGAGGCAGGTCTGAGATCTGATGTGGGGGCCAGCAGAAAGTGGTCACGCTGAATGCTTGGCCTCCTTGGCTGGGGGCTTTGCTGTGTCTCAGGGACCCAGAGCCGGGTCAGCGCCTGTCTTGGTTGCTTTTCTTTCATTGCTGAGACAAAACACCTGACACCCAACATTAAGGAAGGAAGGCTCACGGCGTGTGGAGGTTTCAGCCTCTACTCAGCTGGCTCTGAGGCAGAGTGGCACATGGCAGAGGGCAGCTGTTCATGGCGGTGGCAAGCGGGGAAAGGAAGGAACAGAGCTGGCAGCAGCAGAGGCACAGAGCCAGCCTCCCCCCACCTTGCTTCCTCATACTGCATTCAGGCTGTCAGCCCCAGGATGGGTATAGCCCTCTCACCCTTCATCGCAGCAGCACTGACACTCCTAAATACAGCACTGAATCTGAGTCAGTTGCAAATGCTAGAACTCTGCCCCAGTGACTACATGAGGCTTTGGGGAAGACACCCAGACACAAACCGTAACAATGCCCTCTGTGGCTGGTCTGCCCTCCATACCTAGCTTGTTCAGTTTCTCAGGTTCAGGTGTGTGGCATGTTGATCCCGCTTGAGACACCCCCCCCCCCCCCCGGAAACATGTGACTCAGTGTCAAGGCTGAGTTGTTTCTAGACCTCTTTCCCTGGTAGAGGTTTGTTTTTCCTATACGGAAGCATCCCACCATGTAGCTAGAAGCACGGTCTTAAATCAGGTTCCTTGGATCCATGTTCATTTTCATGTTAGCTTCATGACTTTGAGCAGGTCTCATGATTTTTCTCTCTGCTTGTTGTTTTCCTCCTGTATGAGACAGAGTGACACTCCTGGGTTGTTGTCATTATGTGTTTCCAAAGTGTCTAGAATAATACCTGCTAAGTGCTCAGTAAACGCTTTCCCTGCAGGACCAGTCCTGTCGGGGTCCAGAAGAGTTCTGGTCTTTAACCAAACATTTTTTCTCTTTTGATCTTTCTGTCTTCTCTACCTCCATCGGCAGCAGTTGAATTTCCTGACAGTTGAGTTTGAGAGTTGTGCTTCATTTAGATTTTCCTTGCCCAGGGAGAAGAAAAGGAATTCGGTAGCCTGGAATCCTGAGGTCCCAGAGCCACTTTTCTTGAGGTTTCCTGTGTCACTCGTCTGGAGTGGTCACTGGCTGCACATTTTACTGGGGTGGCGATTTCAAAGACATGGGTGGAATTGGGCATCACTGTCTTGGGTCACAACCCTTCCTGGTTATGGCTCCTGTTGATTTCCTGGGCAGGAGATCATTGGAATAGTGCTGTGACATGGAAATGTTTGTTAATAATATTTCAGGATCGGCTTCCCTCACATTTTTTGTGATGACAGTCTGTTAGGTGGCCACCGAGTGCCTCCTCCTCCTATTTGGACAGAAGGAGGAAGCCCAGCGCGTGGTTTCCTTGCTAGCATAGGAAGCCAGAGTCTATCCTACTACGTGTTCTCCCTCAGGCTCCAGCTCTTAGTTTTAGCCATTCTGGCCAAAGTCTGGCTGGCGCTATTTTTATCTGTTTAGTTTCTTAAGCTCTTGTTTACACACATAATGCTAGGATGTCCAGGACAGAAACAAAGTTATTTCAGTGGCTGTTATTCTAGAAAGAACCTTGTGGTGAGGGGGAAGTTGGAATAGGAAGTGACAGACCGAGGAGGTCTGGAGGAACTTTCCAAAATACCCCTCTTGTGTTCTTACGTGATTTGTTTTGACTGCTGCTTTTGTCACTAATCTCATCTCTCGCACACTGGACCATTTGGGCCAGATTATTCTTTGGGGTGGGAGGCTGTCCTGTGCGTCGATGTCTGGATGGATCTCTCTGAGGCTGTCAAGTGACATTAGTGCCCCAGCCCTACATTGTGCCCAACCAAGACACCTTCAGACATCTAGCAGTGACCCGGGTGGTGAAGTTTCCCTTAGTTTGAGAATGCTCTCTCAGCTTACTAGAAGGTACTGCAAAACCCAGTTGGGGAAATACTTCTTTGAACCTCAGCACAGGTAAGCAAATACAGACCTAAAATAATGTTTGCGAAGTTTTACAAATGATTTAATGAGAGAGTTTCAAACAAATCCCCTTTCCTGGCATCCCAGATGCCCTTTTTAAGAAGGGACTGAGGGAGGAAAAGTAAATGCTTATTCTGACCATTGGGAGTACAGTTATTAATTACTAAGAGGTAGAACATAAAATTTACAACTGAAGTGAAGATATTTCCTTCAGTAGTTATGTGTAAATCTAACTTTATGTAAATTATAGAAATCATAGTTAAAGTGGCATTTGTGGACTCCCAGGTATCTACCGGTGTCTCTTTGTCTCTCGCATTTTTGGTTCTGGCTTTAGGGACGCCATTCATTTTGGGGTTAATGCCACTCTGTTGTGATTTCCATTAAATTTTCCACTTGGGACAAAACAGGTGTCTCAGTTTATTTCAGTGAGTGCCTGATAAAAGCAATAAAAGCACCAGGGAGCCAGGTTGCTTCTTACTTGAAAAATGATTATTCTTGCATTTGATCTGAAGAAAGCAGACTTGCTGTGGCTGACAGCAGGACTGGGCACTTTAGAGACAATTAGGCTGGCCTCAGACTCTCGAGTCAGGCCCTTTGTTGCGCCTCGGGCACATCTGTCAGCGCTGAGTGGGAGCTTACGGGCTGTGGTGAGGGCAGATGTCTCTCCTGCAGGAAGTAGATTAGGCGGCATTTGTTTAACAGGAAGGGCTCTCTGATTGCCGTGGAAGTCTAAGGCATCTTGCTCAGAGGGAGGAACTGCTACCGCCAGGCGTGGGCAGCCCCTAGCTTTGCCCTCACAGTGCATGCTTCTGGACCGTAACAGGGAAGCTTCTATTTTGGTTTGATGTTCCATGGAGATTGTCTGGGCTGGATGCGGAAAACCAGAGCTAATCAGGCAGCAGGGAGGGGCAGCAAAGGAAGAGGAACCGTACAGATTTCGCTTCCTGCAAACAAATATGGCCAGTGTTTTGGATTCCTCCAAGTCTCGCAGATACCAGGCGGTGCATGGTCCCGTATTTATTTGTTGATAAAATTCAGAGCCATGTGTGCCTTGGAAACTGCATGCTGTGCTTTTTCTTTTTTTGAAATCACTTGTCACATGGCCCACTATCTGCCTGCCCTGCAGTGGCCAGTGGGAGGGACCCAGATGCCGGGCTTGACTTCCGGTGCAGTTCCATTGTTGATACCTATCCAAGCCTGTGTCAGGAAATAGTGTTGTTGTGGAGACCAAGATCCCCATTTTCATATTTTAAAACTCACTGATGTATTTAATGTTCACAAGCTAACAGGATTAGGAAGCCTAAAGGTATAGTTTGTATGTACTTTGAATTCCTATGAGAAGCAAGGACACATTGAGATTTTGTGAAATTTGACTGGGAAGAAGTTATTTGTCCACTTACATTTATGTTGTCATATTGCCCCCAATTTGTACGTAAATAAATTTGCTCTATAAGGGTTCCCAGGGTTTTTTGTTTGTTTTGTGAGATGGGTAGAATTTATTTTTCTTATGTATTATGAATGTTTTACAAAATTCTTATGCTCATGTAGCAGTCACGTAAGTGAAGAACAAAAATAAAATAGTGCTGTAATCGAATGGCCGCTGAGCGGCTCCCCTGGCAGGCTGACCTTTCCCAGCCCCACCCCTAATCAGTTTCCCGCTGGCGACTCACTCAGGTGCTCATAATCAGGGCATCTGCAGATGTGTGAACCGGAGACTTCCTCACGCACATTGCTCGTTTACCTATCTCATCAGATGATTTAGGTTTTTTTCTTCCTCCATTAAAAAGTCCCATCTGCGCTTCGGTGTTGCCCAATGGGTCTCTCCGATTGCAGCTGATGATGGGCGAACCTCAGTGGAACCTTACGTGGCCCGGACTGTTCTGCCCTGCATCGCACTGTTTTTCTTCATGCTGCCTACGTATGAAGTGTACTAGTTGCAAAGGTTTCTTTCATCCCCCAATTTTTTATGATGTGGAAGTCATTTAAAAGGCGAAGAAGTGATCTCACCTGTTCACAACAGTGACTGCTACTTGTAGCAGCCCTGGAGGTGGCCAGGAGGGCCTGTCCTCTGGAGCCCGCACGCCTGCGCTCCCTGCTGGGTGCTGCTCAGCGTGGGTCCATCCTGTGTCCCTGCGGGTCAGGTCCCACTCCCTGTCCCTTGGTGCCTCCTCTGTGCCAGACCCCACGCTGAGTGAGACATACAGAGGGGCGGGCTCCTCCCCCAGACTGAGTGCCTCCTTGGGGATTTGTTTTTGGCTCTTCTCTTTGATTGCTCACAGTGCTGCATGTTTGCTCATTGTTTGTGGCTAAGTAAGTGGGGTAAGACGGGAGTAAGGGCTGTTTCTCCAGTGCCCGTTGGCAGAGCAAAGTCTGGCAGTAAAGAGGAAGCCGGAGTAGAAGTTTGCAGAACTGTTTGAGTGGTGTTTCCAGAAATCCCCAGAAGTAATACACTGAGGCTTTTCAGAAGAGGTCCTAGGGTGTACGAGAAAGTCCGTGTCCTCTACCACGTGAAGTCCCATTCCTGCCATCCTGGTGTCTTTCTCTATTGTGCCATCATCAAGTTCTGCCTCTCCAGCTTTCTTCCATTACAAGATTCCTGCTAATCGTTTAATGGTTATCTGCTGCTGAGGGTATAAACCTCTCCTAGCCAGATCTCTTGTTGACCTCCTATTCTGTGGTGCAGCAGCGCCCCTTCTTTTCTGGGCTGCACTCAGCAGATTGGTTTTTCTACTGTCATCAGCAGGACCTTGGGCCTTTTGCTATGTCCCAGGTGCTTCAGCTGCAGCTGGATTCATACTGGCTTTGCTCACAGGCTGGGTGAGTGATTGCTCAGCTCTTGTGCTTGCAGCCTGTCTGTCATCCAGCACAAGAACAGAAACTGCCAAGGCCCCTGAGGCCTTGAACTCATTGTCATTAAAAGTTCCATGCCTTGGACAAGGCAAGGTACAAACCCAGCCTTAATACATGAGGCTGGGAATAGGCCCAGGAGTCTATGCTTGTCCCCTTTCTCAACTGCGTGATCCTTTCTTACTTTCTTCTGCTTTCGTTTTATTAGCTTTTATCTTTAGTCAAGAATGAAAATGATGACATAACAGCAAAATGTAAAGTATATACTTTAGATCCATATGCTTAGCATTATTGACATATATTGAATATTAATATTGTGCTAGTGGTAGGTATTAAAGATACCATTTCTCTAGGGCCAGCCAGATAACTCAGTGGACTGAAGCTCCTGCTTAGGCAGAGCACAGCAGCTGGGGTACAACCTCCAGTGTGCTGTGCCAGCCCTGCCCCCAGGATGCACTGAGATGGCTATTGAGTCTGGGCATGGTGGTGCACCTGTAATCCCAGCTGTTGGGAGGCTGAACACAGCTGGATCGCTATGGGACATATCTTTGTAGTGAGACCCTATAGACCCTATACTAAAAAATAATAAAAAAGCAATAAAGATACCATATCTCAGTATAAAGCTTGTCTTTGTGGCACCTTTTCATGAACAAAATTTTTAACTTTAATAAAATATGATTTTCAGTCTTACATAATTTATACCTTTTATATTTTTAGTGGTCCTTAGGATTGAATTTAGGACCTTTGTCCTAAACTACATTCCCAGATCTCCAGTCCATTTTTATTTTGAGACAGGGTCTTGCTAAGTCACTGAGTTGAGTTTGAAATTCTTCCTCAGCCACCCAGAGTACAGCGGTTACAGGTGTACACCACCATCTCTGGCTTGGTTTCTCCTGCGTAGAGGTACTTTTAAGAAGTTCTCTTTGCTGAAGTAGTACACATCATCTTTGATGTTATCATTTCTTTCAGGTTTTTTTTTTTATTTTTAATTGGCATCTAATACATATATATGCGGTACAGTGTACTGTGATACCTAAATACTTGGCATGGTAGTTAGTAAATCTATCACTGCAAACACTTATTGTATGCTTGCCTAGCAATTCTGAAATACACAAAACAATACTGTTAATTGCATTTACCCAGTATGCTTTCTTCTAAAATGATTTACAACTTAGACAACAACTGGTTTATGTTTACCATGTGCTGAATTTTAGGAATGGCATATATCAGAACCCAGTATTGTATCTTTCCATGTGAGTAGTCTGGGGTGCTGGCAGCATTTATCAAAAGTTCCATTCCTTTTCCACCAGTCCTTGGTGCACGTCTGCTCTGTGTCACACATCCATACCTGGCTGCAGCTGTCTCTGCTCCTTTATCCTGTTCTGCACTGCTGTATTTTATTGTAACTTCATAATGTGTTTGGATATCTCATAGGGAAAGTATCCCAGTCTTGCTTTTCCCCTCTAAAGCTGTCTTTGGCATTTTTAGCCTTTTATCTTTTTTGTACAAACTTAATTCTAAGAAAAATGCTGTCAGTGTGATCTTAATAAAAAGGTTAGTAGGCATGTAACAAATGGATATTATTAGTCAACATAAGATTGTATCTTAATTTTATGATCTATTTATAAAAATTCCTAAACACTGAAGGAAGCATATATTCATAATCCTTGGTAATAAGGCTTGAAATTCATTTGTGGGTTAAATGTAATGATTATTGCTATTTATGTATTCTATACCTTGACTAAGTCTATTATGCCTGATGTCTGCAGAGCTTCCTTTGCCTTTGGCTGATGCATTTCCCATCCCTTTCATCTACAGTGTCTTTATGGCTAGCGCTACTTCTTGTGTGTAGTGTGCAGCTGTTTGTTTTGCATTGTTTTTTAAATCTGAACATGAAATGTGTTAGGCATAGTCTATTTACATGTATTTAAAAGATCCCTATTCTGTGTGTGTGTGTGTGTGTGTCCAGCTCAGCCCACTCTGGGGGTGGGGCTGGCATAGCATGTAGTGCCAGCAAATGAATTTGGGTCCCTGCTCATTTGCCTAAGCTTGCCTAAGCAGGCACTCTAGACCACTGAGCTATCTCATCGGCCCCCATATTCTGTGTTCTAATTATTTAGCTCTGTCTTACTCTTTTTTACTTTTCTTTCCTTTCTTGCCATCTTGATTGCATTTCTACCTTCAACCTGTATAACCTGTTTTTATTCATTAGTGGTTACTCTTAAAATTTGTTCATGAGTTCTAACACAACCAGAGTTAATCTTTCTTTCATTTCCCTCTTGAAATGTAAAATTATCATGAAGTCCTTCAAAATGATTGCTCTTGCACAGTTGTTTTAGTTGCATCTTATATGAATGCCAGCTTTTTATTGTTTGAACCTATATATCAGATAGTTATCTAAATTATATTTTGCAGGGTTTTTTTAATTTTTTCAAAATGCATCTATTACGGAATGTTCCAGTGAGATTCCGTTGTTCTTGTTTATTTGTTTCTTAAAAGTTGTGATTATAATCTGTTTTCCTCAATAGTGTTTTACTTATTTTGAAGAAGGGTGCTAGGTCTGGAACCCAGGCTGTGCTACGGAAGCTCTCTACCTGTAGCCCACATCACAGCCCCCCTTGGTTAGTGCTTTAGCTGGAAACCCACTTGGAATTCTGCAAGGGTAGTTTCAATGTTTGAAGGTCTCTGCTGATAGATCTTCCAGTCTTTTTTTTTTTCTGCTTAACATTCTTATCCACTGAGTGTTTAAGGTTCAGTGGCTATAGCTCATTTCTAGAAACTCCCGCAGTTAACCTAATCTTTTTCAAAAAATATCTCTTTTTAAAAAAATTTCCTATTTTTAATAATTTTGGCCCAGCCATGTGGCATTCTGCATGTGGTTACTGCAGTGCTGGTTGGGGCGGTAGTGTTGGTCTGCTTCCTGTGTTCATGTGTTCAGTGTCTCTCTCCCTCTGGCTAATGGTGACTTGTTCTTTCTGTGCTTTCAGTTTTGGGTTCTAGGTACCTGCCAAACCTCACTTTATCTCTGGGCATTTTATGAAGCCATCATTAAGAGTAAATCCTGCCAGAGCAGATTGGCTTTTACTCTTGTCACATGCCCTTGAAATAAGAAATCCAGGGTTCTAAGGCTGTTCTCAAGTTGGGGTTTCCTGGATACAGCATCTGGCCAGACTTGGAGAAGAAGCTCACCCTCCTCCCTTCCTACCTCTTCCCAGCATGTAGGCAGAACACAAAAGCTTCCTTTCCCAGTGCCTTTTGTCACTGATTACTCCTTTTTGTCTGCTTTATATCATGTCAGAATAGGGGTGCAGTCCCTCTGTCAGCTTTCTGTCACTGTAACATACTAGAGATAGGTGATCAATTTAGAAAGGAGGAAAGGTTGTTTGGGCTCACAGTTTGGAGTTTCCCATCACTGGCCAATTGGCCCACTTGTTGGGGCCTGTGGTGAGGCAGATGAAAGATTGTCTTCTTCTGGGCAAAGAAGAAGGAGAAGGAGAAGAAGAAAGGGAAGGTAGTGGCCAGGTCCATGGGAGCCACAGATGGACTTGGGGCTTCTCCCCAGGCACTGGCCTTTGAGGCAGAGACTTTTTTTTTTGTCAACCAGAAATAGAACTCAGGACCTTGTGCTTGCCAGGTGCTTATGCTACTGAGCTATATATATCCCTAGTCCTAGGCAGAAACATTTAAGATACAAACTCTTGCCCCTTAAGGCAACCCTGTGAGTGTAGACAGTCCATTTCTGCCTTCCCGGATTTTACTGTCCTGGGCCTCTTTTCTGTTACACCTTTTCACAGTTAAAACTCAAAGCTCCAGTTTGTTGGGCTGCTGGGGCTGCTGCTTTTGTAAAGTGTGGGTGCATTTGTAATTGCCACAGTGGTGAGAGGATTTTTGGGTTACGAGTGCCGAGTGCACGGTGCTGTCCTGAAAGTGCCACCAAGCCACCGTCCCCTCTGGAAGTGCCCTGGGCTTGAGCACCAGTGGATGCATTTGGGGCTGCCACGGTGTGGGCACCAGTCTAGTGCTTTCTTTAGGTTCCTCAGTGTCTTCTGTCTTCTTCACTTGAGGTTCTGATGATTCCTTAGCACTCAGCTACTTGCTATCCTTTTATTTAGCGTTCTAAGTATTTTAGACAGGGTTTCTTTTTCAGGATACCTGGCATATAGTATTGTTAAAAAAGAAACTCCTTTCATTTATTTTCCCTTGTGTATCTGTTGTGTCCTCAGCATTCGGTTAAGCAGGGATGTACAGATGCCACAGCACTGGAAGGCAAGGTCTGTGGACCACACCTCTCAGGAGGTCACCATCCTGTGGCTCAGTGTAGGGCGCCCCTGTCAGGCGAGTAGCCCGGCTGCTCTGCAGGAAGTCAGCATGTGCGCTCCTTGCGATCAGAGCTGAGTGCAGTTCACAGAAGGTCCCTCGTGCGCTGCTCTTCCACACCAAGGGTCAACTTGTACATTTTTCTGGCCCCAGGATTAGGTTGTTGTCCCCATACAAATTATTAGTTTTGGTTCCAAGGGAGGTGACAGAGAGAGTGTCTTCCAAGTGAAGTCAACCTTTTTCTGTGGCTGCTACCACCATATTGTAGATGGATAGAGCTATGAAAGAAGTGATAGAAAATCCCTAAGTCAGAGCAAGACAGGGCTCTGCAAATCATCGAATGTACGCACAGTCTGTTGGTGCTTCCTTCCCAGGAAGAGGAAGGGGAGTGCTGGAGGTGGCCTTGGTATCAGGCTTGATCAGATGTCTGCTGCCTCTATACGTTTCCTGTCGCTTTGACATTTGAATAGAAAATGATACCAAGCAGTTTATAAGTAACAATGTCATTGGAATATGGCAACCACTTTGTAAAAAGCTGTATCAGTCTGTTAACTCTTGCTATAATAGAAACCCTGTGTCCTTTATAAGGAAGCTTATTTATTTCATAGATCTAGATGCTGAGCATTCAAGGTCAGGCAGTTTCTGCTCAGGGCTCCATAGCAGGTGACATCACAGTGACGGGTACATGGGGAGATGAGAAGCTGGACAGATTCTGGGGCTAGGCTTGCTGTCATCGACCAACTTGCTCTTGCAGGAACTAGCTCACTCCTTGGGACCCGGATGAATCTCTCCTATGACCTAATTTCCTTACACTAAGTCCCTCTTCTAAAGGTTCCACCGTGTTAGCACTGCCACACTGAGGACCAGGCTTCCAGCGCCTAACCCATTAGGGACATGCTTCAGTCCTGTCTGAGCTGCAGCACAGACAAAAGCTTTCATCCAAAGCATCAGTAGGAGGTTCCCTCTCCCCTCCTTGCTTCTCTCTTGCCTGGCTGGCGTGATGGTGTTGTGGCCTCTGAGCCAGCACCCGCTGTATTCTGAGATGTTGTCTCAAATCCTTGCACTTTGAGATTCATCTAGAGAAGAGATTCAGGTTGTGTAGTCTTTCTGTTCTAAGTATGGCCCATGGACCTGCAGTCTTGGTTAGTACTCTTTGGAGCTTGGGATAAGTGTGGAATCTTAAGCTGAGTTCCATGTCTGTTGATTCAGAGTCTATATTCTTCAGTGTCCCACAAGATTTGTAAATGTGAGAAGCCTTCCAGACAGAAGTGGTTCCAGTGACCTCTGCTTAGTGTGGGGAGCCACAGTAGTGATCCACTGTAGTAGAACCTCGATACCATAAATAGGAAAGTAAGAATGTTTCCTATGTGTTTACCCAGGAGGGTAGGTTTTATAAGAGAGTGATAATTTGCTGTACTTAGGACAGAGAGGCTCTGTGGGATTTTTTAGGTAAGACGTATGGGGCAGTCATTTTTGGTTGTGCTGCTTTTTGTTAGGATTTGTTCAATTTTATTATTGTTGTGAGTTGGTCCTGGGGATTGAACCCAGAGACTTTGTGCTAAGCCACATCTTTGGCTTTTTTATATTTTTTATTTTGAGATAAGTTCATATTAAATTGCCCAAGCTGATCTTGAAGTTAGAGTACTCTTGTATCAGCCTTCTAGAATGCTGGGATTATAGGAGTGTACCGACCACCCTGAGTTATTCAATTATTTTTTAATTAATGAACTAATTTCTTGATTTATTGATTACAAATCAATTACTTCAATCTGTTTATTACATATAAACTACCCTTATAAATTTTATTTATTTATTTATTTATTTTTATTTTTATTATTTTTATTTTTTTAAGTTTGAGCTATGTCTTAGTTACTTTTTATTCGTTGCTGGGACAAATACCTGACACTCAAAATGAAGGAAGGAAAGGTTTATTTAGCTCAGTTTGTGGAGGTTTCAGTCCATATTTGGCTGGCCCAAGGCTGAGTGGAGCAGGGCGGGGAGTATCCAGTTCATGGTGGCAGAACAGCAACAAAATTGTGGCAGAGGTAACCAACCAATCAGGGCAGCAGAGCAACAGTGCACGTCTGTCTCCCTTTTTAAATTACATCAAGCTCTCTGCCTTAGCCTATCCACCTTAGGCTATACGCATAATCCCAGAAGTACTTAAAACATATAAAACCAGGGCTCATGGATCAAGTCTCAATCTATAGAAGTCTGTGCCCCATGAATGCCTGAGGCTTTGAGGGAACAACTAGACATAAACCATAACAAGCTGTATTTTTATTTTCTTTCTTGTCACTGGGCACAGTACCCACCAACCACCACATAAAAGTGGCTTATTTTGGCTTATACTTGCAGTCTCTGTAAGGCAAGAAGGGTCTGTTGGTGGCAAGCTGCTTTGCTTGATGATGAACAGGAAGCACAGAGCAAAGAGAGGAGCCCAGAAGCAGGAGCTCTCTTCCCCAGAGGCCTGCCTCATCCAGGCTCTGCCTCACAGCAAATCATCTGGGGCCCCACAGCCCAATCTCCTTCCAAAACCACGACCTTCACAAAATGCCTTAGAGAGCATGACTTAGGTAGCAGTCGTTTGTTTCCTCTGTTTGGGAGGCTGGAGGTTCCACTTTGGTGCTGGCCCATTTAGTTTCCTGGTGAGGGCTCTTTTCCTGGCCTGTGGATAGCTGCTTTCTCACCATGTATGTCGATAAGGGCAGAGAATGCCATCTTCCTCTTTTTGTAGGGACACCAACCCCAGCATGGGAGCCCCACCCTGCGTGATGAGACGTGAACTTTATTGTCTCCCAAAGTCCCAGCTCCAGATGCTAAATCAGCTTGGCACGAGGAGCCAGGACTTCAACATCAGTCGGGGAGGGCATGAGTATTTCAGTCTATGAGATTATATAGAAGTGCAATATGAAGTCAGAATTGTAATAGTGACGACCAAATCTTCCCTCTCTGGTGCCAAGCTCGTGGGTCATACTTGGAAGATCTAGCAACATATGTACAGGTCGTGAGCACAACTCCATGTCCCCATCCCTCAGGGGTGGCTTTTGCTAATCACCCACCCCACGCATTGACACCCCTTTTCTTTTTTTTCCTGATTTTGGGTGACAGGACACAGCCTCAGCAGCGAGCAGAGCAGTAGTGCCGAGACTGCTCCAGACGAGACCGACGGGGCAGGCTTGGAATCCTCTGATGACACGGACCACAGCAGCAAGGTGAGAGGTTTTCATTTGCACATCTCAGGTCCTGAGCCGCTGAAGACTCCCAGCTGACACAGCACCTCTGCCGCTGGCTGTAGCTCCACGGCCTCTCCACAGAGAGCACGTTTTTACCTCAGGGAAGCTATGAAGTAGCAGGCCGTGCAACCCAAATTACAGCTTTGGTAACAAACCCATTCAAGAGGGTAGAGTGCAGAAACCGCTCACAAAGAAATGAAGGTCCTTTTCTTTCAATTCTGCGGCTGCTGGGGCTTCTTGTTAATGCTGTAATTCTATCCTGTTTTCTGTCTGTGTCTTCACTGGTGTAGGATGAAATGGCACCCGCAGCGAGCATGTGTGTGTCAGCCTTTCCTGCTCCCGCGGCTGTCTGCAGGGAGGTACTTTTGAGTGATTTCTGTTCAGATCTTCTGAACAGTGCCCATTTCTCACATGAAAGAGAAAGAAATTTGGGGAAAAAAATGGTGAATCCAAATAGATGGGTCTTCAGTTGATTGTGGTGAAAAAATGTTTTTCTCCTGATAGTTTGGTGCACAACATTGATACCACTGTATGGAATTCGTCATTCTTCTGGTATACCTCATGAAAGACTTCTTTGTATCATAGTCTTCGAAACCTAACATAATTTGAAAACTGTGGAACCTAGACACAGCATGTGTTTCCCAGGAAAGCAGTCGTGCAGGATGGTTTCTGTCCTTACCAAAGCTGGGCGTGTTGATGTTGGCCTTGCTACCTGCCTCTCATTCTTTGGCTTGCCTCTTACCAGCCATTTAGCCTGAGCCGATCACATAATGCAAGTTGTGACTCCAGCTTCTTAGCTGTGAAATCAGGGCGATCCTCGCTTTTGCCAAGTGACTGAACTGTCAAATGTGTCACTGTCAGACGGCCCATTGATAATGGAAACGTGATCCACATGTGCACTGTGTTACAGAACTTCATTTCTGCATGTTTTCTGTTGTGCCTTCCTCTGACTTTACGTCGGACTTACAGGACTTCTTCGACTACCTGCAGTACCTCTTTTGTCCTATTTTGTTTCTTACCCATATTTTTATTACTGCAGGATCATCATTTTTGATATCTTTTGTATTTAGTATGGGGTCCACAGGATCTCACTCTGTAGATTAGAGTCATAGTGATCCTTCTGTTTTCAGCCTCCCAAATACTGGCATTACAGCCCTGTGCCACCGCTCCCAGTCTCAATCCCTGTCTCAGCATGCCACCGGAGATGGGGCCGGCATAGATTTTTGGTATCTTTAAGTTGAACACAACACAAAATAAAGTATTTGAATACAGTGTTAATGCTTATGGATTGAAAGGTATCATGTTACTTGGTAATTAGTAAAATACCCATTGGTGGAAATGATCACCAAGAACCCCCAACAAATGTCAAAACGAAAACAAAACCAAGTCTAAACCAAAACAAAAAAATGCCTAAATTGCTTTTTATTTGCATGGCCGTTAGGATATTTTTATACACTTCCAGGAGAAGAAGATGAGGCAGATGGAGGGGGCCATCCAGAAACCTTGGAAGGAAGTAGATATCTCTATTCTGATGAAACATGTTTTATTTTTTTGTGGCCAGCTCAGCTCCTGCTGAGGGTGGGGCTGGTGTGGCACGTGGTGCCAGGGATCATGCTGTAGTCCCTGTGCTTTGTGCCCCCCTTCTGTGCTGGTGGCAGTTGAACCCAGGACCCTACACATGGCAAGTGCTACTTCTGAACTATATCCCATGCCCTCAAAATGCTATTTCTAATTTCTAACAGGATATAAGAAAACAATTATTTTTTTCCTGAATCTAAAACATTTATTTCAGAGTGCTTTTTAACTTGGATCATTTTCACTCCACTGTGAAAGCTCTATGTTCTTGTCCCCTTGTGGTTTTCAGAGAGATTGTTGCCATTTTAAGGACAGTGAGTCACGAGGCCCAGGCGGCTCCCCTGTTGTAGAAGCTTTCAGCAGATTGGAGAAGGAAGGGGTCCTGAGGCCTTGATGACTGACCTGGACCCCTCTGGCCTTGTGGCTCCTTCCCCCAGAGAGTGGGGCCCTGGGACAGAAAGGGTCAGATGTTTGGATAGATGTGTTCCTGGATTTCCCTATAGAAAGTTCACAGTGGCATTTCTGAGAGAATTTCCTAATGACCGGTGACAATAGGTCTACATGATGACTTAAATAGTTTTGAAGATCCTACAGTGCTGGGACAGTGAGATAGTTCAGTGAACTAAGCACTTGCTTAGGTAAGCACAGGGGCCAGGGTTTGATCTCTGGCACTGTACGCCACGTTGGCTGCTCTCGGGTGCACTGAGCTGGTAATGGCCTCCAGATGTGGTGGTGCGCCTGTAATCCCAGTACTTGGGAGGCTGAAAAGAGGAGAATCACTAGGAGTCTGATCTGTGAGTGAGACCCTATAGACCCTGTACTAAATACATTTTAAAAAGATCTCCAGGGTTCTGCACACATATTCCCTTTTGCTACACTGAACTTGGGGAGCTCTGTGATGCCTTATTGGAAATACCCTGTCATGCAACCCAGGTTAGCTAACCTAAATGGCTTTCGATGAATTCCATTTCTCATTTAGGGTGTATGACAGCAAAAACCTTAAGTTACACTAGCAGATCTTGACGACAGGGCCCTACTATGTACTATTAGTAAAGGAGAGAAAAGTGCTAATTTATTACTATTAATTTATTATTTTGTAAATAATAACCACTGTTCCATATTCACAAATTCTGTGCTCAGAACACTCCAGGAAGAGATGCTCTTATTTTTCCTGTTTTATAGAGAGGAATTCTAGAGCAGAGAGGTCAGCGGACACGCTAAAACCGACCCAACTCTTTGGTGGCACCACAGGAAGCAGCCCTAGTTTAGCTGCAGACCTGGATAAATCTGCCTTCTTGTCAGATTGTTATAGTCTTGTGTTAAACACCAGGCATCATAAAAGAAGGAATTAATTAATTAGCTGCAAGCCACTGTAATAGCTTCCTAAAGCTTAGTCTTTCTGGACCGCAATTTTTATGATTTAAAAGAAGAGCAAGCAAATACTGAGCTCTCTTGATAAAGGTTAAATTTTTTTTTGTTATTATTGCATCTTCTATATCAGTGTATGGTTTCTTAGAATAAAGGGAGAATTAAATTTTAAATAGCATTCTGCCTAAACATGGAGGGATGCACACATTTGCTGGGAGCAGAGACATAACCAATTAAATCTGTAGGGACAAATAATTGTTTATTATTCTGGATGAGTCCTTGAGGTTGATTTTTTTGTAGTTGTGTAGGTCTGTTTAAGTGAGCTGTTTTCCACAACCATAGGCAGAATAGAGAATGTATGCTGGAGTTTAAAAAAAATTTTTTTCTAAATATTTCTGGGCTTTAAAAAATGACAATTTCTGTTAGGCATAGCTTTTAGGATTTCAGCAAATATATAATTGTGTGATTGTTCTTCAGGGGTGGTGGCATTGGAATGTCACACCCCTGCATTTGGGGGCGGGGCTATCACAGAAAGGCCAAGTCTAGTGGCTTTCCTTCTGCCAGCTGCCAGCTTCTCTGCTGACCTTGAGTGACAGCCTCAGAGAGCCTGGTCACCACTGGTCATTTGTTTCCCAGTTCTGGCTTCTAATTGCAAACTCTTGTGACTGGAACCGAATGCTAATGAGCTCCAGGCAGGAGAACCTGGCACAGGCGTTCCAGACCCCTGGCAGCTATCATTTTGTTTCCCATTGAGCAAGTGTATTAAAACCTTTTCTGGGACATTTCTATTCAGAATGACTTCTTTTGTTTATAATCCATGCTTTTTCTTATCTCCAAAACGTGTGCCATTGTCGCTAAGGATTAGCACAAAATGTGAAAGCATCCACCACCTTGAGTGAGTAGCGCCTGGGAAGTTGTCTGAGCCGGCAGGTTTACTATTCCTGGGCAGAGCAGGATGCTGGCCAATCAGCTGGCTCCTGCCCGGGGTTAAGGAGCTCCAGTCCCCGGAGCTGGGCTGGGCTTTGTTTTCCTGCCTGTTTTGTTTGCCCTTTCTGGAACTTTTGTTGTTTAGCCAGGTGAAATCAAGTGTGAGGTCTTGTGTGTAGTGTAGCCTCTGCCAGCCCCCAGAGGGCACACAGCTCTTTGGAGGAGACTGCTGCTGGCTGTCGTCCCTGCGCTGAGATGTGGCTGCAGGTTTTCAAGGGACAGCTGGCATGGGATGTCCTCAGGAGAAGATGCTCTTTGTGGAGCCGGGAGGCATTCGGTGCACTCTGAGTATTTTAAGAAACTCCAGTTTCCACGCTGATCAGATGAGGTGGTAGGAGTAATTACTATGAGACTACATTCCCGATGATGTCTGCACTATGGAAAATAAAGCGCAAGCCCAGGATCGAAAACGATGACAGCTGTGGTGACTCTATCTATCGGACGCTTCACCTGGTGAGCACAGATGCTGTTTGAATTCTTTCCAGCCCTGTTTATGTTAACAGCTTTCTAGCAGTGGTGCTTATACTTGTCCCCTTTCCCTCTAATTTAGCCATTTGCTCTTTGGACTGTCATTGACAAAGGATGTGCATATATACATACATACCAGTCTGGGGAGGGTTAGGGTCAGTAGTTGGTGTGCAGTTGAATTGGCTTGGAATCTTTACAGTTCTCTATGAATTCATACCTAAGTGGCAGGAAGATGTTACCCCTGCTGTTTGCATTTTAAAATTGTCATTGGATTTCCCCCCTCTTTCTTTTGGCAGTGGTGTGTGCTTTCTGATATGTGCATGATATTCTTCTACCTCTGTCTCAGACTTGGAACTGGGAAGCCTAGGGTTTAGGTTCTTTGGCTTAAGTTCTGCTGATTTGCGAAGGAAGAGGCTATAGAAGGGTTGGCCTAGGAGATGTGTGAACACTTTAATGTTAACTGACCTATTTTGACCGATCAGTTTTTATAGTAGATGTTAAACTCAAATAGGAAATATGTGGTACGTTAATTGCAAGAAATGTTTTAATTCATTTCAGACCTTTCAGATCAAGTCAGACCTTTCAGTAGTGTTTTATTCCTGGCAGCATCTGTCTGCTATTAAAGTTTGTGTCATTTAATGGGTCTTCTACTTTGAGTGTGCCTGATTTGTGCAACTAAGTCTTTGCTCTTCTTGGATGTCTCTGCTTCTAAGTTTGCGTGGAAGAAGCCCAGAAAGATAATTGAGGCTATGGAAACCACCCTGGTATACAGTGGGAACTAAGGTGATGAGGTCATTTCTTTGGTCATTCCCTCCCACCCCCCCCAAAAAAAGTCTTAAATAAAGGCTGTGAGATTTTAGGCCACTCTTGCCCCTTTTAAATCTGTGGGAAGTGTTAAATCGGTCAGAGTCAGAACAGCTTTAGAACTCAGCTCATCTGGAGGCAGAAACTGCCTTTAGTGGTTGCATAACAGGAAGCGCTTTAAACAGCTGGGTCTCTTAAGCTGATAGTGTGGCCTTAAAAGAGTGATCCCCCCACCCCCTTTTGTACTTTCTTTTCATCTTTCCCAGGAGGAAGGAGGTATTATAAACATCAAGCTTCATGCTGGCCTCAGAAGAGTGGCCCATTTCCTCTTACCATTGTCCATGTCTTCTCAGCATGGCGGGTGGATGATTTTCAGTCCTGACAGCCCAGCAGCAGCTCAGCTCCTCTTTAACAGTTTAAACTCTCCAGTGCCTGAGTGCTGTGGTTTCCAGGGTGACCAGTCACAGGCCTCAAGTGGAGAGAGACTTGTGCTTCTCCCACTTGGCTATCTTCTTCTTGCAAGAGTCCTTAGTTAATTGATTGCCCAGTGCCATGAGGTTGGGCTTGCTGGAGCATGCTGGGAACTTCCCACTCAAACTGCCTCGCTTTGCTGGCTGCTGCTATGGTTGGTGTTCAGGTCCCTTTGGACTCAGTTCCTTGGGTTGTTCTTGAAGTCTGTACCTCGAGACAGTGAGTAGGGCCACCACTAAGGACACAACCTTTCCTTTGTTTAGCTTCAGAGACCACTTGGCTAACTCTGTCCTTGCCTTAGGAATGTGTCTCATAAGCAAGGGCTGCTTAGGGCTCTGAATTCTCCCATCAGGACCCAGAGAATTTTATTTGACCCCTGAAATACTAAGGGTATATACAACAGCCCCTGTTAATTGTGAGAGATACCTTCTATGACTGCCCCCTCAGTAGATAGCCCCAAAACCTTCTATGTGCCATATGTATTCTTATATACACATACCTGTGATAAGCCTTATTTTATAAATTAGACACAGGAAGAGATTAACAACTACTAGTGCAATAGAACATTTATAACACATAAAATGTAAGTGTACTTTACTATATAGAAGCTGTGTGAATATGACCCCTCTTCCCTGAAAGATACAAAACAGTGGTGCCTTAGTTTATGAATGCTTACCTGAGAACACTTTGGTACGCCAGCTGAAACACTTGGCAAGATTTTGTTTCTGTTTGGTAATCCTACATTGGATAATGAATGTGACCACGACAGACTTTCCTGTGTGAATGTGAATGTGACCTTTTTTTGTCCATAATTGTAGGACAAACTAAGCTCGTGAGTCAAGGTAGCCCTGTAGTCTTTTTTTGACTGCAGGTAACTGAAACCTTACAAAGGCATAGGTGGTAAGGTGGGGGATGGGAACCAGAACTTGGTGTGCATGATCTGCAGCACCAGGGGCCCAGGATAAGGAGAGGCAGTAGCTCAGTGGAGAGCACTGACACCTGGTCCGTGTC
This sequence comes from Myocastor coypus, assembly GCA_004027025.1. Classification (NCBI taxonomy): domain Eukaryota; kingdom Metazoa; phylum Chordata; class Mammalia; order Rodentia; family Myocastoridae; genus Myocastor; species Myocastor coypus. Next base: position 11,971 of record PVJA010001607.1, on the reverse strand, counting down.
TCTGTGGTCTGACCGCTCCCCCACCCTGTGGGGCTGCCCAGACTGAGGATGCTGTGCCTCAGAGGTAACCGACTTTGCACAGGCCAGGCCAGCTGCCCATGTGAAACTCCCTCATGTAAGTGAGACGTGGCCGAAAATGATAGCAGATGCGAGTGATGAGAATTGGAAGCACTGGGCAGGTGTCTCTTGGAATTTCCTGTTGCAAATATGTCGGGGCGCACCTTTTCGACTTTGTGTTTCTGTGAAGTCAAGAGATATACTTGGGACAACATACAAAGATGTCAGTTGTCCATGAGCAGTGTGTCTAATCAGAGTATGGCTATGTATACAGTGCGCCTAATGGAACTGAAATGAGGGTATGTTGGTCATGAGTAGTGGTTTCACTAGTAATTTGGTGAGGGCAGAAAGCTGGGATTCAGAAGGACCACTTAGAAAAGCATTGTGTGAGCAAAGGTATCACTGGCCCATTTGTTTCACTAGGGTCCTTTGCTGGGTATCAAATCCAAGCAGCAAAGGAGAGTGACTGTTAAGGTGGAGGATTGTTGTCAGTTGTTGATTGTTACCGACGTATGTCCATAGGATTTTCATTTTGCTTGGTGTATTTTCCCCCCACCACAACTGTTTGTAATGAGTTCATTATATATATATATATATATATATATATATATATATATATATATATGTATACATACATACTCTGTTCTCATCTTTGGCCCATCAAAATGATGCTTGAACATTTTGCTGAAATGAGTATATTTATTCCTTCCTAATTTTTAAGATACAGCCTTACTGGACGATATATTCTGTGATGACACTAGGTTACTAAAATCTTATGTCATAACTAAATAAAACCATAGCTTCTGTCCATTAAAATAAGCTTGTTAAAAATACATACTCTTTTTTTTTTTTTTTTTAACAGCCTTATTTTGAGATATAATTTATATGCCGCACAAGTCAGCCCATTTGGGCAATCTTTCCACAGTCACCTAAGGGAAAATTCCTTGTGGGGCTATTCATTGTCTGAAACACACCATTCCATAGGAAGCATTAAATATTGCCATTGACAGGTGAGTTGTCAGGGTTAGCGTCTGCAGTGAAGAAGCTGTAGTGACTGTAAGAGAATTTGATAGTAGGTGTGCCAATTTGGGTCTTGGTTCTCTTCTTCCTGTCTTGATACAGCTGCTAGTCCGTCCTAGTTAGGCTCTGGCTTCCCTGGTTCTGTCTCTGTCCTCTTTTACGTATGCTAATGAGGGACATGTCCTTAATGGTAGCTGCTGTCCTGGCCCACAGGCAGCGTGTGCTTTGATGTGCAGCTCTGTGTTCCAGTTACTGCTTTGGGACAGATTCATGTGTTCTTCCCAGTGTGGACTTTGTGCTTGGGGTTGGTTGACAGGAGCCAAACGGGGAAGAACACGTGAAGGCAACCACTGTCCTTCAGGAGGTATAGTAATATAGAGATGAGACCAAAGGCCAATTAATAGCCTTAGAAGCAGGGAACAATAAACAGAGCCTAGGGAAGGATGCTTTCTGCTAGGTGGGAATCCTGGAAAGCTGAGATTCAAGATTGCAGTTAGCAGCTTATCCTGCAAGTGCCCTGTTCTTTGATCCCTTTGTTGTGATGTTAATGGTTGTTTCCTCCCCTGCTTGAAGTTTTATCAGTTAGCATTTTTGTGAACTTAGTGTTAGGCATATGATGAAAGATAACGTGATTTGTATTCTGTATTCATTAAAGTAGCTGTGCACATTCCTTAGCCTGTTTTTTAGCCCTCAATAAAAGTGAGCTACTTCTGAGGCTCTGAGCTCACTTGGAGAGAGACCTCAGTGAGACCTCTGAAGCTACATTCATTGGGTCTTCTCATCATTTCTTTCTGCATGTACTCATAACATACAGCAAGGAGGCATCATCTAGTGCTTATACCATGGTGCTTTGCGGATAAGTATGCTAGAGTTTGTGCTACATGCTAGCTCCTCAAGAATCCTATAAAGAACCTTTAAAATACTGATAGCCTAAACATCTCACCACAGGAATTCTTTTTATTTTTTCAAAGAATTAAACATAGTTTAAAAAAAAAAAAAGGATGCAGAATTTCACTAAGCAAAATGATAGGAATTACACAGTGTTTGCTACTCTTCACATTATTGACATTATTGTCTTCAAAACAGTTGTTCAGATTACTAGATTTAATCATGCAAAACTGGTCAAAAAAATTGAAAAGAAGAAATCTAGGCATTAACTATTCCTTTCAGTAGACTAGCAGAAAGCAGCAGAACAATCAGTCATCCAAGCTATCCTATGTATGTATCTCTCCCCCTCCCCTTCCCCTCCCCTCCCCCTCTTTTCCTCTCTTTCCCTTCATCCTGGTTATTCTTGCCCCCTTTTTTTTTTTTTTTTTTGTCTTTTTGAGACAGGGTCTCACTATGCAGTTCTGGCTGGCCTTGAGCTCACTTTTGTAGCCCAGGCTGGTCTCGAACTCACACTGATCCTCCTGCCTCAGCCTCCTGAGTGGATTCCTGCCCTTTGAAGAGTTTCTTTCACTTTCACAGCATCTATTATGTCTTTCTGATTTTATTTATTCTCTCTCTCAGGTTCTTACACTAGGGAGACAATACAGTGTTTGCAATGCATGCAGGTCTGACTTATTTCACTTATGAGTCTACTTTCCACTTGCATCTACTATAGAAACTCTGTTGGAAATGATCGGAGGCATGCACTGGGCATTGGGATGTTTAAAAATTGCTCATATAGATGGGTGTGGTAGCACATACCTGCAGTCTCAGTACTCAGGAGGCTGAGACAGGAGGATCATTATGAGTTTGAGGCTAGCCTGGGCTACATAGTGAAACCTTATCTCAAAATAAACAAAGAATCCACAGGTAGTTCCAATCGTCTCTGAAGCAGATCACTACTGATAGCACTGGTTTTGTAAGCTATGCTCTGATGAACTGCTGTACCTTACTTGATGGGTAGCTTTTCAGAATGCATAACTTAAGTGGGATAGCAACAGCTGGGCAGCCTAGGATCCTCCCTGATTGTACCCCTAGGGGTGTGGTTGGAGATGGAGAGGACTCACAGAGCCCCGTTTGAGAGCCCCATTATCAATTATCCTCCAGGAGCACAGTGGGACCTTTCTGTCCTTGGAGAATCTGGAGAGAAAGTTCTTAAATGTATGAGAAAGTTGCTTTGGTGTCCATTTGCAGTGAAAACAGGAAGAAATTGCCTTCCAACATTCCAAATAAGTAGCCAGTGCTCTAAAATGACTCTGCGAGTTAACCCTTGTAGCCTGTGTGGTCGACTTCTGTGTCATTCTCTGGGTTTACCCACTTCTTGTGGGATGGTTAAAACCACAGAACTTGGGCTGGGCATGGTGTCAGACATTTATCGTCACTCTGCTCTGGGAAGCTGAGGCAGGAGGATCACAAGTTCAACTTCAGTCTGGACAACTTGACAACTCAGTGACTTAGCAAAATTCTGTCTCAAGATTTTAAAAATGGAGATGGTGGAGAGGTGCTGGGGGTGTATATAGCTCAGTATAAAGATCTGGATTCAGTTCCCAGTACTTAAAAAACAATAACAGCAAAACAAAACCAGGCTGTGGACTGAGCATGAAGCTCAGTGGTAGAGTGATTGCCTATATCATATCAATCTCCAGCAACCACGAGTCCCCAAGCCACAAATTTTTAAACTGGACTGGTTCAAATCCTAATAGTGCCAATTACCAGCTGTGTCATCTTAGGTGAGTTTCTTAATCCCTCTGGGCTTGTCTCAGCTACTAACTGGAAATGATAAGAGGCCTTTCTTAGCAATACCCAGTATGCACTGGGGTCCGTAGTTTTGAACATCACTGGGCTCTGTAAGGAACAGAACAACGTGGGAAACAGATATAATTTATGCATGACTGCTGACTGGAAAGAGCACCCTTCCAGAGGGCCAGGCAGGGATGTCGCACTGAGGGCTAACACACATGCCTTGCCTTTCCCACTGTCCTCCCCAGAGCACAGAGCAGGTGGCCGCATTTTGCCGCAGTCTTCACGAGATGAACCTTTCTGACTCAAGCCCGTCCCCTCCAGACGCCACAGCCCCTCAGCTGGCCACCATGAGACAGCTGTCAGATGCAGACAAGCTGCGCAAGGTGATCTGCGAACTCCTGGAGACCGAGCGCACCTATGTGAAAGTAGGTCTCTCTCTTCTCAGGGCCCTTCCTGCCGAGTCCATCTTGTGCTCCACTGTGGGGCCAACATGTGGAGCTGGAGCATGTCTAGTCCTCACTTATGGATCTGGGCTTTTGTTCTGAGTATTTCAATCTCCTCTTACGGCCCAGTGTGATGATGCACACTTGAAATCCTGATGCTCTGGGAGGCTGAGCCAGGAGGATCGCAAGTGTGAGTTTGTCCTGGCCAACTTAGTAACTTAGCAAGAGGTTGTCTGCAAATACAGCATAAACAAGGGCTGATAATGTAGCTCAGTGGGAAAGCCCTGAGTTTGGTTCCTAGTACAGTAACTAACTAGCTAACTAACGCCTTAACTGACCAACTTTTAAAAAGTTAAAGCAGAAAAAAAAAGCAAAACAAACAAAGAGTTAAAGCCTATCAACTCATTGATACATAAAATACATCAATATATATATGGTTGGCCAAGCAAGTGGAATACAGTGACTGTCAAGCTGTCTCTGTGATCTTCCTAATCCTATTATAAAGTTAATAGTAAAGCTGAACTCAGTATATGAAGCATCTGCAAGCATTACCTGCATAACTTAAGTGGATTTGAGTTCTAAGGGTCAGGTCTACCTTCTTTGCACCACTGCTCATCCTGGTGCTGACTAATGTTCCCCACATGAAAGGACTGTGATTTTTTTTTTTTGTTTGTTTGCTTGTGTTTATTTGTCTATCTACTTCCTCTGTGTTTTTCTTAGGGAAGGGTCTACAGGGTGTTCAGAGTCTCGCTCACTATTAGATCAGACTCATTAGTGATCCACCTGTTTATAGCCTCCCAAGAGCTGGGATTACAGGCACGTGGCACCATGCCCAGTCTCAATTGCCATCTCAGCCCAACCCAGGGGTGGGGCCAGCATGGCAGGCCCAGGGATTGAACCCCTGGCCCCTGCACCTATTTAGAGGCCCTTTAATCCCCTGAGCTATCTGGCTGGCCCTTGTGATGTTTTTTGAATTATCTATATTTTAGTTTTTAAGTCAGTTGTGAGGAAATGACAGCCCTCAGCCCAAAGCCAGCCTGCTGCCCATTTTTTTGCAAATCCAGTTCTGTTGCAGCCTGGTGTTGGTTCCTGTGCCCACTTGCTCTGAGGGCATGGCGAGCTGAAGCAGTGTGGCTCTGACTATGTGGCCTGCACATCCTGAGATGCTGACTGAAGAAGCATCTGCACCAGCTATCACTGTGCAGAACATCATGTTTCTCTTTTCCTTTCAGTTCCTTGCATAGACTTTGAGATGTGCTAATGAGATATCTTTCAACCTTTAGGACTTAAACTGTCTCATGGAGAGATACCTGAAGCCCCTTCAGAAGGAGACATTCCTCACCCAGGATGAGGTACAGTGAAATTGTCTTGGCTTGGTGAAGTCACACCATCTGGTGACTTGTGGGGAAGAGGCAGGAATGGGGCACACGTAATACTGAGGGCATGTTGATTGAGCTCATGTATTTATAAGAAATAGGATACATGTTGCCTGTTGGGATTTGGCATACGTGGGCAAATAAGAGATTATTTGATCCTTCGGTAGGAGACTTATTTTAACCAATAAATGCTGGTAAAATTTCTGAACACTTAAGATAGATAAGCTGATTAAATTCTTTTTTTCAGCTTGATGTGCTGTTTGGAAATTTAACAGAAATGGTGGAGTTTCAAGTAGAATTCCTTAAAACGCTAGAAGATGGAGTGAGACTGGTACCTGATCTGGAGAAACTTGAGAGAGTCGACCAATTCAAGGTCCGTCTCACCTTTTAATGTCATGGCTGGGGCTCCCTGGTGGATGGAGTTGAACTCCCCAGTAGCACCGGCAGTGGTCTTGTGTGGTCTTGTGTAAGCTCTGGTCCCTGTGGTGTCCATGTGGCCCTGGCCCACTGGGTGGGCAGATCCCAAAGGGAGTCAGAGTGGGCGCTGACTGGTCTTGACCCTGTGGTTCACTGAGAACTAGTACTAGCTGCTTGCATTAAGTTGGCTCATCCGTTGGCTTCTACACGGGAACATTGCCAACCTTGACCTTTTGTTTATGAGCAATCCTTTAATAAATTAGCTATTAGCAAATTAAAATAGCACCTCTGGTCTCCCAGTAAACAAATTAATTTATCCTGTTCTAGGAAAGTTTGCTGGATGGCAATGCGTATCATTAGCCAGGAAAGAGGCAGTCTTTTAGCATGCGGTGTCCTTGCAGCCGTAATGAGGATTTATGAGCAGCGCCTTAGTGAGGATGCACATAATTTATTTCCTCAGCCCTGGTTGGCTTCTCTTTATTGCAGAGATTTCCTGTTCAAGCCTCCAGCTGACAAAACTCATTGATTCATGTGTTGGGTGACATGTCACCCTTGTATACTATTTAAATAGGTTAATAACACATGATTAACATATACACGCAATGCAAATATTTAAAGGATGGCATTTCATGAATTATACACAAACACTACTAGAAAACCATTGATACAACAGAGCACAATACAACTGGGCCAGTGGACTTAGTCATCATGTTGAAAGACTCAGCACCTATGTGATTTCTTTCTCCCACCTCTTACTTCCTGTTACCCACAGGCGTCTGTGGTCTACTTATTACTACAGATATGTTCAGATATAGAAGTTTGCATGAAATTTCTTCTTGGGAATTAGCAGTGCCCACTGGCCTTCTGAATTCCTAGAGATAGCCATGTTGGATAAATGTTTTTGTCTACAGGAGTGCCCTAAGGTCCATCTTTAAGGCCACAGGAATAAATGGATCCTTAGTATTTTATGTGGTTGGTGTACAGTAAGTATATGTATGCAATAAGTGTATTTATGTATGCATATGAATGTTTATTATATGTGTATATACTATATTACATGTTTTGTATTATATGTGCTATATATAGGATATTTAAACATTTTATGTAATATAATATGTATCCATTATACACAATCATGTCTATCAAATTAAATCTGGCGTGGTTGTGCACCCTGTAATCTTAGGAACTTGGGAGGTCGTGGCAGGATGATACTGAGTTTGAAGCCAGCTTGGGCTCCATAGTGGTACTTTGTTTCAAAATAATGAATTAAACAAATGAATGCTGTTAAGGACAGGGGCACAGGGGCAGGGTTCGATCCCTGGCAGCACAGCTATGCTGGCCCTGCCCCCAGTTGCACTGAGCTGGTCACTGAGTCCGGGGATGATGGCATGTGCCTGCAATCCCAGCTTTGGGGAGACTGAAAATAGGAGGATCACTAGTAGGAGTCCAAGCTGCATAGTGAGACCCTGCACAAAAGACAAAAACCAACAAACAACAACAACAAATGAATGATATTAGAGTGGCCTAAAGGAGATGTTACATAGAGAACATTTTCTTCCATTGCTTTTCTTGTTTGATTCTTGAGGGAGGCTCAGAGGATAATGACCTCTTCTCCTAATGTCAGATGGCTCCTGGCTCCTGCTGATGCCCTTCCAAGTAGGCGTGCTGGGAAAGTAGAATGTGTAGGAAGAAGATACGGGCTGCTGATTATATCAAGCTAAATCTGGTCTAAAGAAACTTTTTTTTTTTTTGGTCAGCAGACACTCAAAACTTATTATGTATTAGATCAGTTGCACTGGTAGGAGGCTGGTGTACTACTCAACTCCAAAATGTTCATTGTTTGCTTATACCTGACTTTTATCTTTCTGCCTTAATAACAGAGCCACTGTCTGAGCAGGACTCTATAATGACGTGAGCTCATGAACGGTCTTTTCTTGAGGCTCATTCATTCATGTAGGTGGAAGAGATGGCTCCTAATGCCCACAGTTATATTCTTACGTGCTCCCAGCTAAAAGTGTAGAGCAGGTTCTGGAGAGAATGAGTGTGGTGACCAAGGGACATCTGTGTGTTACTTTTGGAAGTGTGAGCATTTCCTACTTAATTTATGTGTTTCGCTATGTCTGTCTCCTGACAGGAGGGAATGCAGGAGGTATCCATCCTTTCCAAAGTATACCTTTTCCCATCAACACTCCATTAAAAGCATAGGTCTGGAAATCCAGGGACAGTGCCATTGTAGACATCTGTCACATCCTTTGTAAGATCCTGGCTGGCCCTGGGCAGAAAGGCAGATAGGCAGGGATGCTGCTCTGTGGGGAGGGTGGCACGTGTGTGTGCGGTCTGCTGTACCCGCAGAGACCTCTGGTAAGGAGGAAGATGAACCAATTGTGCCTTTTCTCATTAAATCCAGAAAGTGCTGTTCTCTCTGGGGGGATCCTTTCTGTACTATGCCGACCGCTTCAAGCTCTACAGTGCCTTCTGTGCCAGCCACACAAAAGTCCCCAAGGTCCTGGTGAAAGGTGAGTCCTGTGTGGAGGGGGCAGGCCCAGGTGTCCGTTGTCATTTCACATTCATGTGTCTGACTACAGTTACTGGCCTTTTAGAAGAAGCCCAAGTGTCACTCGTGTGTTGGGAAGACAACAGATATGGATGATGCAGAGTGAAAGGCATTAACAGATGAGTTAATCATCATTATCAGTTTTCTTCTAGTGTAAGTGTTGACTTGGCTGTTCTGGGCCAGAATTGTTAGCTCATTTTGCAATTTTGTTTAAAAATCCCTGTTTTTCATTGATGAAATCAAGCTTATCTCTTAACCTACCACACTTTAAATACCTTTTTAGGAGTTGCTCCATTCTTTTAACTATTTTTGTCCCTAGCTGTATGAAAACTGCTACTGACATCATTACTAAAGTTGTTTCACTTATGTACTGAAAATTGCTCTAGTTATAGTTATTTTTGCACAGAACAAAGTAGAATTTTTATGTTGGCAAGATACCCTTTTCTTTATGCTTGTACTTGCTTTGGCAGTGCTGAGGATCAAACCCAAGGCCCTGTGCATGCTAGCCAAATGCTCTACCACTGAGCTATATCCCACTTCGGGATACTTTTGTTTTCACATGTTCTGAGAAGGTGATGAAACAGCCTGAGTGTCCCCAGAAAGCAAATGTGTTTCCATAGCTCAGTGTTTAGAGCTGAGGATAGGTAGAGTTGATCATATAAAAGCAAAAAGTAGAATTATGATTATTCAGAGGCTGGGAAGGTAGAATGGTAGGGAATTAGAAAGAGTTTGATTAATAGGCAGAAAACAAAGACTGCAATTACAAACCAGGTGTGATGGTGTATGCCTGCCATGCCAGCACTCTGGAAGCTGAGGCAGGGAGACTTTAGCAAACTTGAGCCTGGCTTGGGCACTTTAAGTGACTAAGGGAGACCTCACTCCAAAGTGAAGAAGGGCAGGTGTATTAGTTACTTTTGTCTTTACTGAGACAAAGTACCTGACACACACAAGTTTAAGGAGGAAAGATTTATCTTAGTTCACAGTTTGTAGACACTTCAGTCCACAGTTGGCCAGCTTCCAGGCCAGGTGTCATGGCAGAGTGGCCTTGCAGAGGAGGAATGGTTCGCAGCAACAGACAAATGGCAGCGAGCCCCGTGCAGCAGCCAACCCGCCCGCCTTCTCTCCCTTTACAGCCCATCTAGGCTGCAAACCTCTCAATGGGTGCCGCCCACACCCGGGGTGGGGCAGGGCTTCCATTACCTGCCCCCTAGTACAATCCCCTGTGACCAGAGTCATGGTGGTGGCACCATGTCAATACCAGCTGTGACATTGGGGCATGTAGGGCAGTGGGAAGTCTTGGGTCAGACTTCAGCACCACAACCAAATACACAAATTAATTAATTAATTAAAATTTTTACAGTCAGAAGGAATTAGTTCTAGCATTCCACAGGAGGGTAACCAGTTCGCAATAATATTATCTATTTTTAAAATAACAATACTTTGCATGTTCCTAACACAAAGAAATGATAGATGAGGAGATGGATGTGCTAATTACTGTGATTTGATCTTTCTGTATTGTGTATATTTATTGAAATACCACACTCTACTCATCCCCAAATGTGTATAGTTATTATCTATTTAAAAAGCTCTGCTTCTGGGCTGGAGTGACAGCTCAGTAGAATAAGCACTTGCCTGGCAAGTGCAAGGTCCTGAGTTCAATCCCTGATACTGCCAGGGGAGGGGGAAGCTCTACTTCTGGTAAAGTGAAAGTTTTTTACAAGTCAGTGTAAAACATAATATATGTGAATTATCCAGTAATATATATAAAGGTACCTCCTCTTCCAAAAAATATTAAAGAAACATTTTCTTGGTGAACAGTAGAATCAGCAGGCTGTTTGGTTTTAAAGAATCTCTGGAAATCAGCCTGTCACCATTTCCCTGTAGCTGCCAAGGGAACATCTGCTGACTTAGTCCCTTGAGATGTAAATAATTTCCATGTGCTATGCGTGTGTTTGCTGCTAAAGAGAACTAGCTCAGCTTAATTTAAAGCCTATTAAAAGGGCTGGTGAGACGGCTCGGTGGTCTAAAGCAACTCCTTAAGTAAGCTTAGGCAACCACAAGGACCGAGGTTCAATCCCCAGCACCATATGCTGCGCCAGCGCCTCCCCCGGAGCAGGCTGAGCCGGCCATAACGTTAAAAAAAAAAAAAAAAAAGCCTATTAAAAGAAATACTACTGTAATAAGGATCTCAGGTAATTGAAGATCCTGTCCCAGATAATGACAGACTTAATGGTAGTGACAGTCTATGCAGTAGGCTTCTAGGAAGCTCCTTGTCAGGCTGGGGGACCTTAACCACATTTTCACAGGTGCCATATTGGTCATATACCTGAGTTCCAAGACAGGGCACATGTTTCTTTTATTTATTTTTAATTTTATTTATTTATTTATTTATTCTTTTTGAGATAGGGTCTAGCTATGCAGTTCAGGATGGCCTTGAGTTCACTTTTGAAGCCCAGGCTTGTCTGAAACTTGCACTGATCCTCCCTACCTGAGCTTCCCAAGTGTTGGGATTACAGGGGTGCACTACCACGCCCAGCACATGTGTTTCTTTTAATATTTACTGATTACTGCTTGTTATCAAAGTAAGCATTTTAGCTCCATATGAAATTATAGATTCATTACATTTCTTTGAACAATGAACGCTTTTACAAAATTACTCAATTAGATTAAATTTACTGTTATGGATTTTTAATTCAAGAATATTATTTTTTGCACCTGAAAAATATCACAGTAATGTTTAAAACTATCCCTTAAAATAGCAGGCATGACCTATATCTTCCTAATCACCAAATGAGCCAGCAACATGGAGAACACATCTGGGAATTCAGCACACTCACAGCTGTGCTGGACATTGACTGTGTTTGTTTTTGGTTCACCCTAAAGGATACAGCTCAGGAATAGTCAGATGGAAGAGTGGCACAGGGCACAGAGCAGGGGAGGGGCTGGAAGCCTACATGCCTGCTGTGGGCAGGTCATCCTGCTAGCACCAGCCTGGATGATTCCTGTGTCCATGCCAGATTTTTGGACTTGATTTCCAGTGTGTGGGAGGGTGAGGTTTCTGGGTTTCTTCTTAACGTGGTCAAAGCCTCTGATGCCTCTGGAAGCTGGGGCTGTCCTGGCTCATAGGGTAGTGGGCTGCTCTCTTACAGGGGTCTTTTCTTCATGGATCTATCCCTTTGAGGGGAGCTGGAAAAGGATCTGGACTTGTGGAATCTGATTTCTTGTGATAAGATTTAAAAACAGTGAAAAAATTATAAGGTCCATGATCACTTTATTTTTTAGTTGAATAGAGATAGAGGAGTAGTCCCTTTACAATTTCATCATGTCCTAGTATAGTATTCTTGGAGTTATTAGCCTATACGCCTACCCCTAGTGAAGGGGAAGAAACACACACACACACACACACACACACACACACACACACACACACACAC